>JAUJYS010000237.1:0-26814 GCA_033995665.1 Melogona broelemanni | reverse complement strand
GTGACGCCAGTACCACAGGCTAACGAATAAACGAAAGCCTGTGCCGGGAATCGAACCCGGGACCGTAGGCTCATGAGACATCGGTTAGTACGCTTCCCAGCAGCGGGGTTACAGGAACGCGCCACCGCTCCCAGCTAAGGTTTGAAAGATCTCATAGACAATTAAGATTTGAAAATGAAATTTCTAATTTTTGGATTGGATGTTAAACATTATTTCATATCAGGAAGAAATATATGAATGCATAAACGATTGCAGGCATGTTCTTCAAGAATTGAGAAATGTCAACATATACAGTGGCCTTAACAGCGATTGTGCAATAGAAAATTTCCAATACGTAAATTTCTACGCTACCTCTGTATTCACAATTTATATTTTATTTATCCTTGCATTTCATTTATGATTTATTGCATGAAATTTAAAGTAAAAAGTCAAAGAACTGCCACTTTGTAATTTTCACCTAAAATTGAGAAGGACATGACATTTTATTTATTTCTTTGAAGCGTGGCAGAGCTAGTAGTACTTATCCGTGTCACGGAACGAGTCATTCTACTATAAGAGGAAAAAGTGCCAGCGACAGGTCTAAAGTTAGAATCGACTTGCGTCACAAATGGCGTTAGCTGTCAGTATAAATAAAACCACATGTCGTCCGCTATTTAAAAAAAAAAAAGAACACACCGGTGAGCCCGCTGATTGCTGTCGGCGTACACGCTAAAAACTTATGGCCGCGGTACAAAACGCAAATTTGACAGACGCTGTCAATCATCACCACCGCTATCGTGATCATCATCGCCAAATGTCAGGTGCGCCACCTAGTGACGAAAAAGAGAGAGTTGGCATTCAATTGCAGTTGTCTCAGACATTATCGGTGATCTTCTACGCTCGTGGTTGAAATTGCGTTTAATTTATGAGAAAAGAGTGTTCGCACAACAATTTTTTTTTGTTCGTTGCAACTAAATTTCAGATCGAGCCAACGGTTTTCCATTAGAAATTGTACGCTTGAAAAATGGTAACACATTCGCCAAGGCAATATTTTAAGAGCATTATCTAACTGTAACGCCAAACAATAAGTATCATGCAAGCTTGTACATGTACATAACATGGGATTATATATCAGAGATGAACATTTTAATCTGCTTGGAATTGGATTGTGTCCAATCCTCCTTGCAAATCGATTTATTTTGTATAGAATAGCATTTTACCATTTGAAGCGTTTCAGTGAAATCTGGCCATTGTTTGTATTTCTCATAATCAATTGATAAATTTTGTCGGGTGGGTCCGTATAAACAAAGTAGTTAATTTGATTTTTGATTGACCCCACTGGACACATGATGCTCGAAGGTTGTCCACGACTGGCATTGCACGTGTCGCCATCTATTGTTTTCGTCAGGCGATATCATGACTTGTCCGATGAGAAAGACCGCCGCCCCCGGCCCGCGCTCGCAAAAAGCCAATGCGTGAGTCGGGCGGCGGGCGGCGAGCGGTCTCACATAGATGCGTCGAAGTTAACCGAGCATAAAAACAGCAAATGCTCGGCAATCCTCGCCGGCAAACGGAGCATTGCTAATTGGATCTATTGTAATGGAACTTAAACTGTGTGTCCTCGCGGCTTTAGTCTCGGCGTTGTCTCGCGGCGTGTTTCTTGTCCGTTCTGATTGGCTTCATTGTTCGTTCGGCGTGCACTCTTCTCCATCCGGCGCAAACGATTCCCGTCGCTGCCGCCACCGCGGTCGTCGCCGTCGATTCGCAGATCCGTTGCGCAGATAAAGATCATATCCACAAAAATGGCCCCGGCAAACGCTTCCTTCACCCCCCACCTCCCGAAGAGATGAGGCGGAAAATGAGAACCATGTTTCAGCGAGACAAAAAATGGAACGATTGTGGCACTGTCGTCTTGTACTTTAACATTCGAACTTGAACATTGAAACCTTATTTTCAGCTTTAAAATTTTGTTTTCTGGAAACTGTCGTGAGATGGAAACTTCTTCACTTGTAATCGAGCACGATCCTCTTAAGCGTCTTCTCTCCATGACATCAGCAAATAATCAGCCATCCACCTAAATCTTTCCCATTTCCCCCAGTCTTCCCCAACTTTCTGCTGCCCTCCACTTTTCTGCTGCCTCCAACTTGATCTAGCACCATGTCTATGACCAAGTGCATTTCATCGTGCATTTCATCAGTGGTCTGTATTTGTCAGCCAGCGCGTTTGGAATATGCAGATTAAGTCGGTGAAACACCCCGTGTCACTGTTCCACTGGATGGCACTGTGTAATGAGTGATTGCCTTATAATCCGGGGCAGCATTGCGAGATTTTGATGTGCACATCTATTCAAATTGCTAGCTTCAAAAAAAAATAAATAAATGCATTCAGTGGGTATTCCAACATCCTTCGAAGCCGACGGTCTCGGGTTCGATTCCCGGCGCAGGCTTTCGTTTATTGGTTAGCCTGGGGTACTGGCATCACCCCTGAGATTTCATTAGGGAGTCCAGAGCTTAGGGGTGGATCCTGCAGCCTGGCTATTCCAGCTGCTATTCCCCATCCATTCCCTTTCCTGCCCCTCACATATCTCCATAGAGATCCGAGGGTGCAGTAATCCTGTAGTGCACTAGGCACTACGGTGATTTAAAAAAAATATATATGTAAATTGACTACAGATCTAAACCATAACATGTACCGAGACTGTACACAAACGGAAGCATTAAACCACAGCTTCTTTTTCTTATTGAGGAGAAATTTCCCTGACTGAGTGAACATCACTGCAGGAGATTCCTTACCCTTCGTGCTGCTTAGGCAATATGTGAAGGGCACATTTTTCACTAGTACCCCAGGATCGAATAAACGAGAGCCTTCGCCGGGAATCGAACCCGGGACCACCCGTTCTGCAGTCAGTTGCCATCCCCACTGAGCTAGATGGATTGCACAGCTAATACGATGTGAACTGTGAAACGTTTCAGTTCCACCACATACAGTGAGTTGTATATCGGGCACATATCAATTCTAAGCAACGTATAAATCTAGCTGGCGCATTGTTTGTGTCATTTCGTGGTTAGTCTGGCACTAAAGACTAGGGTCAAAGCAAGTGTAGTATATGTAAAAAAATACCATAGCTTCGGCGAAATTCCTTGAACACCCTGAAACACCGAACAGCCGGAAAGTATCGAACGATGGCCACATCTTTGAGCTGCTTGTCTGAAATCAAGAAGTGACAATTATATCGATTAGCATTAAACACTAATAAGACAGGAGATGGCTGTTCATGGGTATCAACTAGGAATTATTACAGAGTCACAGAGGCCAATCGTTGAGTCACCCTCGAGACTACAAAGGTCTTCGTTCAACAAAGCCAATGACAAAACCAAGTGACATGCCCAACTTTGAATTTTGAGAAGTTGAACTTACCTTAAAAGCAATGCCATTTTCTCAGAACGTTGCGTTTATATTGATTACTCGATTTCTACGGGAAGGTCACACACAGACTTTTTAATTCTCAAGACGAACCCTCCCTTCGACAGAATTTCATAAAGACTATGTGATGCTAATTGAATCGAAGCGCGTTGATCCTTATAAGTCAGTATTAAGGATATTGCAGAACATGCTTTATAAATATTCAAACGCAGCTCCATCCTATGCGGATTTATAATCCAGTGTGCATCAGAATCCACAATGACGAAAGCGCCACTAGCAGTGTGAAGGAAGACGAACTCAGTTATACATATGATATCCATTTAAAATAGACCAGAGATTTCCCAGCAAGTTGTACTCTCACCGTCAGAGGCGCTTTCACAGCTGTCAATACTTGCTGTACTTTCTCAATCGCCATAGTTCCACATATCGCCGTCATACGGCAGCACCTACCTCATAGGAGGAACCAAGGTTGGTATACAAAAGGTTTGCTCGTGAAAGCCTTTCGGTGGACGGGCGGCACCTTTGAAGTCAAATGTGACATCTTCAGAAGACCTCGCCTCGATTGCCAATACCTAGGTATTGGCAAAGTGTTTGAAATAGTGGAGTTATTTGTGGCAGTGGCACTATTGAATAATTACCGCTCGTGCTAAATTCCAGTGTTGGGTAGGAACGGAACGGAAAGTTCCCGTTCCTAGGAACTGGTTCATTCTTTGAGGAACGGAGGAACGCCTAGGTTCCTTTTATTTCTGTAGGAACTGTAACGGGAACTGTTTCCTTCTTTTGAGAAACTGGAACGAGGGTTCCTTTTCTGGTTACAGCGTTCCTTGTTCTAATAACCTTCATTCTCTAAAAGCACACTTTTCCTAAAAAACACGTGCTTCGATTAAAAATTGATCCTAAAATTGCAATTTTTTAAGTTATTCAAATGAAATTTGGCACATGTGTTGGGATTTCTTTTCTTTGTGAATTGGCACCGCGCACGCGCAACTCCGTGACGTCATCATTCGAATTCTTCAAATATTGAAGAAACGGAAGAGGAACTGGTTCCTTTTGAAAAGGAACGAACCCAACACTGGCTAATTGTTTCTTCTAACCTTACGAGAAGAGCGCCACCTCATGTTAAAGCGCCGGTTCTCCTTTCGTTGGCAAGCCCTACTGATAGGTAAACACAAGCTGTCTGAACTTTGATATTGCCGTCAGCTGGATTTTTCTCTGGCGCGCCTTTTAAGCTCGCTACCTGCGTCAGTGCGACAATACCTCGAATTCTCTTCTCCTCCTTCTGCTCAGTTGACATTGAGATATCGGTTTTCCTCGATAGCATTGTCTGATAAAAAAAACCTGCCCTCACCGTGTTGTCGTAACACGGGGGTACTCAAGATTGGTGGGGTCGGGTTACCCATGTTTCCGAACTGTCGTTTGTTTCCACTGATTGAATGCGTTTTTTAGACAACATTTTCGGGGTCTCTGTATTGAAACCAATCTTTACGTGGTATACTCGGCCCTGATCGCAAGATCGTGGGTTCGAGCCCGGGATGGTTCGTCCATTGAACACGGGACGCCGCGTCGAAGACCAGTCGGTACGGCGACCCACTGTGATGGTCCCCGGGATCGATACCCGGTATGGGTTCTCTATTTTTTTTCGATTCCTAGGTACTGGTGAAAACGCTGCTTTCAGTCATTGTCATAGCAACAGTAAAAATGAAGAAACCTTGACCAAGGAGTGGAAACGGCAACAATTGTTACAAGAAACTTGATTTTAATGTAGATCTGAAAACCGTCGGTTCGAGAAATTTGTCACCATCTCACCATCCAGGCTACATTAATCACCCTGTGTTACATGCCGTTAGTGTACGGCAAGTACACAAAAACAACGTTGTTAGGCTATTTTTTTATACCTAAACGCGTACCTTTGTTTTGTTCAAACTCTTGATCCATTAAAATCAAGTTTCTTGTAACAATTGTTGCCGTTTCCACTCCTTGGTCAAGGTTTCTTCATTTTTTTTTTGAGGTTAGATATGTATTCAAATATAGCTCGAGGCACGATCTTGTCTTTGAAACACGTTTTCGTGGCTCTAACTCTAACCGTTTCGGGCAAGTCAAGAAATTTAGAAAAATACCGAATGATGAATTAGCAGATCTCTCACGCCATGCAACAGGCGTTGCAGAATTCCGGACCCGTTCGTGCCAAGCTACATGTCCGTTCACCATTTGCAGTGGGTGCGGGGTTGGTGGTGTGAGGATGGGGCTTTGTGGGTGGAGAAGGTGGAGGAGGACACGTATCTCGGGACTAAGCACACACGGGCAAACGTGCGTGCACGCATCAGCGCCAGCCAATTTTTATACGTTTAATGGGATGTGGAGTGTAGGCTTTCACGAAATTACACGGCCTATTAAAACAGGTGTCGTCTGCGAGTTAAGTGGGCGCAAACCTGTGCGGGACAATTCGTTTTTGCTGCTCGGCGCGGGGGCTTCCGATTACCTGCGCGCCAATGGCGTGCGCATTGAGCATCGCGACAGGAGTGCCAGACGGCCGATGCGCAGTGATGCCAGACTGTCGCACGCGCGCGGATGTTTAGTCTGAGTCCAAAGTTTCTAGTGGGGTTGGGGGAGATCAGATATCGAATTGTGTGTTGTGGGTGGCTTGCCAAAAAGCGGTGGCTCATTCACTGAGGCAATTTTAAAATCGAAATCGGCAAACAAAATTAAATTAGACCATTCAAGAAAATTAATAGTGTAACGTTTCCGACAAATCGAAATCACCAAAATAGGTCAACCGCTGTGCGCAAAGGTTGATCAGGTGCTTGTTTCGCAACGAGAAATAAAAAAATAAATAAAATATAATGATAATTCTTAACAACTTCATATTTGACACACCTCATTAAAATATCTACTGCAAAGGATGGATTGAAAGTGTAACTAACTATTAAACTTTATTTCAATCATGTAATAGTATCAATTTCTAGGATTTGGATAAAATATATAGACAAACGACTTTCAGGACATCGAATTCGAAAAGCTACTGCATCGAAATAGCTGATACGTACAGAAACAAATACACATCGATATACCAGATTGCAGACATGTCCGGACATTTCATTTTCACTTTATTTCAATTTTTTTTTAAATTTATTTTACTGATTTTTATTATATTTTTTTGATTTTTATTATATGTTGCTGATTTCTTAATTGATTTTACACACTTTTAATTTATTTCACTGACTTAATTCATCACGAGTGATCACAAGCATCGCCTTAACACCATTCGTGAGGAAGATCAACATACGGCAAAAATGTCGACGTGAATTAAAATAATAAATATAACGAAGAAACCAGCTTGTCCTGGTTTCTTCGTTCTATTTATTATTTTAATTTATTCTATTTAATAAGTTCTTCAACATGAAATTTAAATGCTTAAAAAACGTAAAGAATGAATAAAATTTAGAAAATGTTTTTTTAAAAAAGGCTATCGGATGACTGATTAAGTATATAGAGGAAGGAGGACTGCCTTTCATGCAAATACTGGTCAATAATTTGTAAACAATTGCAAATAAAATTCGTAAAAGATCGATAGGCCACCATTCTCGTCTCGATTATAATATAAAGTAAACCCCCATTCATTCTCAACTTGACAAGCCATACAAAACGAAAAAAAATGTACACAATAAATTATCCTATTTCAAATGCGTCGGTTAGTAGGCCAAGATGCTCTCTCTGTTTGCGATTATCTCAACGCGTGCGAGTTTATCAAGCCAAAGTGATGAAAGATGCCTCGGAACTCAATCGAGTCAGCTGTGTTCTGGAACAATCCAGCCTTTAGCTGAACTCCGCGCGACAAGATCTGTATGAGTCTGAGAGAGGCATAGTGATATTTTTTACCCCAGCCACGTCACATCAACACGAAAATAATATTGTTCGCAGCGTTGTGCGATCGTCGCAAGTCACAAGTGGGCATTACGCGTTATCAGACGCGCATTTTGTGTACAATCGGGGGAGGGCACGTCAACAACACGAGTGCACGTGTTTTTCGTCGCCAAACTATAAATACAATCAACACGTGGTTATAAATCTGAAGTGACGTATAGTGACGAGGTTTGCTACCAAGTTGTAGGCTAAGACCAACTGCCCTAAATACCGAGACCCGAGACCCGATACTGTATACAGTGTGCATTTCAGTACATGTATCTCCACCACATTTATTTGGATTACTTTTGCGTGTCTGGGTAAAAAAAAATAAACGTCCTGCTTGCGCTAGAACCAAGTATATTTGCGATGATGTATCGGACGTTTGCATTAAAAAATATTTAGTCATTAGGTCGGCATTTTTTTTTTGGTCATTAATCACATAGATCATTAAGATATGCAAAAGAACCACCGACGGGTACATACAAAAATCAATAAAAATAGACGCCCGTAGTTATGAGTCAATTGAAAATTTGTGTTTAGAAGGAAATTCAATTTGAGAAATAATCCATGATTCCTCCCATGTTCAGCGACCATGGCAATAACCATTTCGTTATTTCACAGAAACACATTTCTGATAGATATCTCTTTTCACATTTTAGTCATTAACAAAAAACCTTTAACAGTCAACGCTAAGAACTACAACAATAAAAAATGGAAATTAAAGATAAATAATTATAATGACTGCGATCATTTTGTTGGAATTTCAGTAAAATCAACCAAATCTCGCTCAATTTACTCTCGAGGGTTAACATGTAACAAACATACAAATGAAGAGCGTTAAAAAGTACAACAATCTATAAAAAGCACAAAAAGTAATAACTATTGGTGCAATGGACACAGTACCACGTAGTGCACAGCTAACCACCGCAACTTAAAAATGAGGTATACGAGAATATCGGAATCCTAACAACTCCTAAATAGCTTTTAATTACGAATAGTTTCCAAAATAATATTTTATTTTTTTATTCCTGAACTTTTTTTACACGAGGTCAACATAACCATCTCGGTTCTCGGTTATGTTGACCTTTATCCTGGATTAGGTAATGAATGACGATTAATAATCTGGTCAGTCTATTTTCCGCGAAATTTGCGCTACCTGAGGGGGAGGGAAGAGCACACATCGGGAGACCGTCGGGCCTACTAAATGAATGGGCCGTGAATAACATGAATAGGGCGGGATGGTGAGAGGTAGGGGTCCTACCTGTTGATTCAACTCCAGGCCGTCGTCGTCCAAATCGATCATGCTTGCGTGGGTGGACGGCATATTTCAACGGCCGACGTCACGAATAAATTGAGGTCGGCGACACGGGGCTACATTTCCCGCCCACATAGACACGCACGGCCCCGCACAAACATAAAACCGGGACGTGACTTTTGCTTCGTAGTTTCGCGAGTGTTTGAAGCCGCGACGCGCGCACAAATTCCGTGCCGCAAAAACAGGCAATGTCGACGGCGAGAAATCGAACCGTAAGCCGTTACTGTCGCACCGAAAGTTTACCGCACGCTATAGGCGGCACCAACATTTCTACAAATTATCCTAATTTACTCCCCTTTTAATTCCAACGAAGAAAAACACTATCATGCCAAAATGTGGAAACTAGTTTTCCTCAACAACTATATCAGTGTCAAAAATAACAGCGCAATTGTAGTCTAAACCTGTCACCCCCTAAGAACCACACTGGTCACAATTTAAAAATCCATATCCGGGCTCAGGAACAAATATCCTTCATCATAAAGTTTGTCAACTTTTCGATGCGAAATTCAAGCATTATTTTGATATGGAATACGTTGTGGCGAAGATTTCGGCGTTGAACAGGAATAAATTTCAACTGCTAATGCAATATTGCCGAGTGCCAATTTCCGTCAGCATTGAGAATGCACAACCAAATAACACTTGTCGCCGTCAACGGTCACCACCAAACCACGTGTGACAGTCGGACTATCATTTTTACCGCGTAGTTCCCGCTGCTGCCGCTCGGGGGAGCTGCGACCTGTCGCCAAAATAAGCCGGGCCGGCTTGACCGAGGCGAAACTCAATATACCCCGTTCACACTACGACAACTTTCCAGAAGTAAATAAACATCACGTGTTTTTGTTTTCCTTCCAAGATGCGACGCTCTTGAAGAGAATGTCCAAGATCACAATCCATTTGCCAGACAATGATTCAAGACACATTGAAAAGACATTCTGTCTTCACCCAACTGTATGATATTTTTCCCCGTTCCACAAACACAGGACTTGATGACTTATTATCAAATGACAACCATAACAGGAGCACAATTGTCACCAGATGCTTTCAGGGAATTGTGTGTTGAAATGTGATGTAACCGAAGCTTTCACCGGCTAGTGAAACAGGCGAAATTGTCGAGAAAAAACACAACCGGCTTTTTACACTTCTGCGTTTTTAACCGGTAATTTCAACTCCCAACTTTTGATGTCTTCCTCAAACTGACACTTCCGAAACGAAACTAACTCCCCCTAGTGGCGTCACCGCATGGGGCCTCACATAGATGACTGCAATCGAGTGCACAACGTTGCCGCTTGTCTGCTGCTTCAGGGGTGAACGTAGAGATATAATTGTCGAGACGCAAGACCGAGCCAACTTGTTCGACTAACGACTTTCTTTCTGCCACCCTGCACTGACTTGAATAGGAAAAGAAGGCCCACTTGGACTCACTCGGCTCTCCAATCTCGACTTGTGGAGAGAGAGAGAGAGAGAGGACTGGGGAGAAAGTAGTGCAAACGATGTTTACGAAATTTACTGCGCTCGCGTTGTACTTAGAACCTCGTAACGGCGCTCCAGAGCACCACCACCACCGACCCTAATGACGATCGCCCCTCCCCTCCCCCCTCCTCCGCCACCCCATCCCCGCATACGACGACTTTTCGCCAGTGGAACTGAGAACGGGATTGCTCGGTTCTTTCGTAGCCTGAAAAGTCGATAACAAATAAACGAGGAGTTGGAAAAGTGCATTTTGCACAAAGTCCAGATTTGTAACACACGCTTGTTAACGTCAATCAAATTTAACTGTCTTAAAAAAATTGATTGAAAACATTAGCAAAAAAAAATCTCGGACCATAAGAGATGGTAAAATAATTGATTGGGGACATGTAGTAAAAAAAAAAATATTTATTAGTTTGGGGAAAGGGGACGAAAAAAAAAAGCTTAGGTACTATTTAATTTGAATTGCTAAATTAAAACCAAAGGTTTAAATTGGAAGGCAGTGCCCCGTGTGACTTGCCCCCATTTCGATGTACTGTGAATAAAAAATTCGACTAGTTTGTTATAATTAGTTGAAATACGGTGAATAATCGCAGTGAATATTTTGGCATGAAGATCCGGTTCCTGAAGCCGTCATCCCTTTTCCGCGCGCGTACCCTCCATCCACAGTTAGCTGAGTCCAGATTAAGTTGTATAAATACGAGAAACGAATCGCGAGTTTTCTTTATTTGATGACTAATGGCGCGCATCTCGCTAAGCAAACCCAATTATAATTTCTGCTTTCCCTCACTCTCTCTCTCTCCCAAGCTACAGTATCCCGAAAGCATGGTCCTGAAGTACGTGTGTGCTTCAGTGCTTGCCCCGACACTGCATGCAAACATAGGAATTGTGGCGGCGCGTGATGAAAATTTTAGCAGAGGACGATCAGTTTCAAATTGGCAAGGACTGCTCAAACGGCAAGGGAATTTTTTGCTCGCTGGCTTTTTGAAAGCTGGGCCAATGTCTAAAACGCTTTTGATGGACTCAGACCCCTCTGGCTCTCAATGACACGCCGCTACAACAGTAGAATAACCCGGAACGCGTGTTGCAAAAAGGGGGCGTGCAATTTTGAGATCGTGAAGCAACTTTATTAATTTAGCGAAACAATTCTAGGGCCCAGCGGTAACTGTCGGCTACCCTTTTGTGTCTTGCCAAGGATTCAGAGAAAATTTTCGAATTAGCCGCCAGGATCGCGGTTGGGTTAATCTTTTATGCAGCATGCACAGGGACACCGCCGATAAATTATAACTTTTTTTTGCCGTTAAGAGGAGAAAAACATGAAAGTGCCGGCTTATCTCCACTTTGGTGGCCGACGGCAGGCGGCCTTCGTCCATAAAACCTAATATGGTAAAAGTGGCGAGAAGTTTAGAAGATGAGGGAAATAAATTATCGGTTCAATTTGACTGACGAACGCCGCATTTTTTATTCGTTTATTTACATTCCACCTTCACCCCACCTTGAAATCACACATGAGTTCACAAATCCGCGAGAAAAATATAATTTAGCGATGAAAATGATGAAACATATGCCGATTAATTTCATCGACAATTGTTTTGGATTCACCTTAATGTTTTTAGTTATTATTTTTAAATACCTTATAATGACTGTGCTTGACAGCATTGTCGTGTGCGTGTTGACGTTTTCTCGTGAATAATACTTTGGCGCGCAAGCAACTAGCGACAACAATATTAATTATAAAAATTAATTATATAATTATAAAAAATTACATTTTTAATGAAAACTATTTTAGATAGTGGGGGGAGAAACCACGCAGCTGCAGCATTGAGTAATGTTTAACTCAGAGTGGCGATCATTGCCTTCAATGGCAATGGCGGTAAACGTTCAATTGAGTTCAAGAGTGAAAATTATTTTTTAAGATTAGTATGGCACTATTTTGTCATGAAAACGTCATAGCTTTAAAACTATAATCAGCAGACACAAATAGAAAAGCTTTTTTTTAGAGCAATGACATATTGATGAACTTCGAAAAAAAAGGCGTTGATTCCGCTGATTTATTAAAAAATAGAACTGTCAGAAAATATAGTTGTGATGTCGATAATGTGACCGCGCGATGCGATCCAAAGTTCCCTTTTTTGTCCCCTTTTAAGAGTGAGGCGAAAAGATTCCACCAAATGCCGCCCTGTTCTACGCCCCCACCCACGCGCAACCACCATCACCATTCACCGCTACCACCACCACCGCCGGAGGATAGCGCTAGTGCTATGGCGCTCGGGCCATTTCATGTGGCACCCCCGGAGAACGCACCCGGGTGCACCCACCGCCACTTTACCCCCAGCGGGTTTGCACCCACCATTTGCAGCCGGAGAAAAGAAAAAAAAAGGCGATATTGTGTATGTAGCGCTGATTTACTTTTTTTTTTATTCGGCCGTCATAAGCAAACCGGACAGCTCAAACAAGGAGCAATGACGAAGTTTATGCCCAGACGAAACAAACATTAGTTTAAAAAAAATTGTGAGTTGCTAATCCGGCGAAATCAACGGTTCAGTGAAACTGTATTGAAACAAATCGGGAAATGTAAATCAATCATCTTCTTCTTTTAATTATCGAACAAACAAAATCGATGCAATCTAAGCGAAATTTTACTTTCAAAGACAAAAATTGAGATTCGCCCTAAAACGGTGAAATAAAACAGTGAATCATCGAAAAGAAGTTTTGATACTTTATGTGGGTAGAAACAACCGTTTGGTTTCCTGCTTCTGTCGATGTACACACTCATACGTAATTCATTACTGTAATACGGAAATGTGTCCCTCAGTCAGATCGAGGGGCACATAATCTAGTGGGAGATGACCTGTATTTTTCATGTACATTCTTTAAATGTTTGCGTGCGTAACAAATAATAAATTAAATTAAATTACCATATAAAAAATGTGCAATCATATTATAATTTTTTTAATTCATGGGAAGAAAAACTTACAATTTTTGTTCTCCGTGTTTATATATATTTTTTGGCGCAAATTACAACGACAAAAGGCCCAAATTATGCGACGTCTTGATTCTTCGTGAAAATAACATTTTTAACCCAAAATGGAATGAACATTTCTATTTATTTATTTATTTATTCCCATGACAATTATGAGAGTTCCTTGGCAGAACAGCTCGCCTGGGTTTCGAAGACCCCCCACCAAAAACACCAGTTGTTCATCTGGCACGGTGCGCTGGCGGGGTGGGTTCAGGGTGACGGTCGGCCATTAGCGTCAGATGACGCCAGCAAGACGGATGGATTCCAGCTGGAAGGATTGGAGCGAACGGCGCGATGACGACATTCATTCTAAACTGCTTCGCGAAAGTCACGTGTGAAATAATGGTACTACCTAATTCGTTAGCATGCTCCATGGGAAAAGGAAACGAGGCAGGCCAAATTAAGCCGCTCAAAAAGTGGCTAAAGTACTTTCATTAAATAATTTGTATTCGGAAGAAAAACCAATTAATGGATTTGTTCACCGGCGTCTTTGTATAACAACCACTATCAGATATTTTTCAACAACCTTCGGGCAAAACCAGACCGATCGCTCATCGCATTGTGTGCGTGTGCATGTGAGTGTGCATATTTATATTGTTGGTATTGATTAAGAAAAACATGTTTCGTTACATTCTTGCCTGTTGAGGGACATTCCTGCAATCGTTTGTATCTTTGCGAATTTGTTTCTGCTATCAACTATCCGAATCAAATGTCCTGGAAGTCGTTTTCTATATACATGTACATGTGTTTGTTGTATCAATAAAAATATTGTTGGAAAATGATGTAAAACTGCAAAAGTAAATAAAAATATTGTTGGAAACTGATCTAAAACTTGAAAAGAAACAAAAAAATAAATAGTAAATGGCGCATGATTGAAAATCACCCGAATAAATTTTTTTGTTGGGGCACCACCTTGTTAAGAATCGCGACCAGTTATCCATGTATGTAACCGTCACATCCCAGCTTTTATAATTGTAGATTTATGGCCTGTACGCTAACATGTTGATGGCATGAAACAAACGGACCCGAAAAACAAAATGAGCATGCTCGCGCATTTTCCGCGGCCAGAATCTATAAAGTCAAAGGGTAAAGTGCGCGCCTAAAAAATATACGTATTGGCCAACATTTTTATTGCTCTCGCATATGGCCTTGTTACTCTTAATGGATCAGCCTAAATCACTAATTAATAATAAGATGGTCTTGGCGACGCTGGTCCACTCACTACACAACCAAATGTGCTTTCCAACCCGCCTGCTGACAAGACCGAACTCTTGAGGGTAACTCATTAAATTATCAATCACCAAAAATAATGTTCGCTAGAGGAAATTATAATTTTTGATTTGTTGGTTTCGTGAATTTTATGACCGTTTATTTTTTTTTTTTTTTGGCGAGCTTGTCTCGTTCGAATGAGCCAAATGTATAAGCGTTAATAATAATTTGGTGCAAGGGGGGGGAAAGGCGACAGACCGCAAGATGTCGCAATAGCGGGCTGGCCAATGGGCAGAAGGGTCAAATATCCATGGTCAAGCATCGAAGGGGGTGGAAGCTGAAGAACTTTCTCTTAAAGCTGAAATGATTCTGAAAATATTTTAGCGAGATTTCCAAATTTAAAGTAGTTTTAAAAAAAAAATCACGCATTTAAAAAAAAATGACATTTTATTATTTGAATTAAATATTTGAATAATTCACTTAAATGAATGTCCAGATACCATTCTATTATGCTAATATTTTATTATATTATTTAATTTATTTAATAATTATTTCATTCCTTCATGCACCACCATTTTCTATCAATTTCAAAAAATATTTTGCTCTTTTGTGATAGTGTGACGCGAAATTAATTTATTTTATTTTAAATATAACATTCATAACATATTAGAAATTTAAATTTTCGCTTGGATTGGGATCAGTTAGGGTAGATAACTATAATAGTAAATGAACATGCGTGGGCATAAATTCTAAATTTATCTCTTACTCATCGAATGAAATCAACCCTACATGATCGTTACGATATCATCGAGGAGTTACTTTTCGTTCACGATATTTTCGGATTT
This sequence comes from Melogona broelemanni, assembly GCA_033995665.1. Taxonomy (NCBI): domain Eukaryota; kingdom Metazoa; phylum Arthropoda; class Diplopoda; order Chordeumatida; family Chordeumatidae; genus Melogona; species Melogona broelemanni. Next base: position 11,651 of record JAUJYS010000237.1, on the reverse strand, counting down.
CCTTTACGATATTTTTTTCCGAAAATATGAATTATATTGCCAATAATATTACCAAATCTTAGATGAAATTACCAATGCACCATCACGTGATTTTACGTCGCCGAAATATTTTCGTAATCTTATGTTGATATCTCAGTTAGGCTAAAGTTGGGAAAACAGGAACATCGCATCGCGGACGAGGAACATTGACCAATAGGCCTGCGTGCACCCCGATTGGACGATTTGTCAGTGCTTTTAATTAAGTACGTGGACTAAAGGGGCGCTGATATCCTTCTCTCATTTTTAACTATTTCGCAATTTTCGTGTCCGCACATAAAAATAAGGGGGAATAGAAAAACACAAATTCCTGACAGGACCATTAATTTGGCGAGTCCAAACTTTATTTGCACAGGCCAAAAACATGTAACTTCTCTGACGAGATTATAAAAAATAATTAACGTTAGAAGCAACCATCAATTACAGATCACCACAAACGTAACTTAAAAGCGATAAAAGGACAACTTTTAAGATACCAGGTCGAATGATAACGCTTTGTGGGTCTGAACGCTCCAATGATACGCAAAAATGCAGCATATTGGACGAAACGGATAATGCAAGAAGCATTTTCGTTTTCAAGAAGCTCACCATAATGAACAAAAACGAATTTATATCGGCGTCATCAAGTTTTGCATTTAATTTTTATTTACATATTTTTATAATATTTCTACCGATATTTCGCTGCTTTTCTGTGGTGACTGAATGGTATTTTCACCTGCATATTTTCACCGTTACCCCGGGATCGAATAGTCTCAGCCTGTCTCTGGTACCGACTGGTCTACGGCTTCGCACAAATTTCCACTGAGATTCAGATTGGAGGAAAAGGTGCAGGGTGTTTATTGGCAAAGCTCTGAAGCAAAGATAAAAATAATAAATTAATTACTGTAACAAGTTTATGGTGATGATGTAGCTGCGTCTTCCAGCAATGACAACTACATCGTCACGTGGTCAGTGAGGGATTTTTACGAACATGGCTGTGTCTCGCCAGTACATCAATCACGGTTGGCAGCAAACTTGACCCCGGCAGGCCCAGGGGTCGCCCCGAGATTGGCCAACGCCGGGGGAGGGGAGATAGGGGGGTGCAGATACGAAATTCGTGTTTTCGAAGGACTTCCGAGGCTGACAGTCCCTCTCGGTCAGACCACGTCACGTGACCACATCACATCGATAAGGGCGCCTACGACAAACAGCTCTGGTCATCATTTATTATCGATTGCGAGCTGCCTGCACCAACAAGTGGACAGCAGCAAACACACCATTTTAATTGCAACCACGCTTCTCTGAGCTCTCTCTCTCTCTCCCTGCCCCATCGACCATCATCACCACCCACCACTCATAATCGTCGTATCCTTCTGAGACCCTAGCATGCGTAAATGCCGCAACATCGTTTAATTCCTACCCCGTGAGTTTTTTGTTATAATTTCCACGCTGAATAACACGCACCAGTGGGACATTTCCACGTTCCTCAATAAGGTTTATAAGCTTTTTCCATTAGTCATTGAATTCACTAAAATAATACTTGGGATAACGGCGTTAGCCGCTCGCAACCATTTCACCAGCAGATCATACACATGGGTTCATGGGCTGGTTACCAGGAAATCCGCACAAGAAAAGAGGCATTGAAACTGGAAAAAATAGATTTTTTTCGGGTCTTAGGAGGGGAAGCAGGGGGTGACAAGGTCAGAACATCAACATTTTATGATTTATTCGCGCAAATAACAAATCGGGGCCTTCATGCTGCTGTTCCAAACTCTATGATAGTCTTGCAGAAGAAAAAAAATGTATCGCGCGCGCAGTTGGAGGCAATAGAGTTTTTAAAAAAAATGGAAGGGCAGGGTCGGCCAACCTCGTCAGCAACAAGGGCCATTTCCATCGAGTTTGTCGATGCATCATTTGTGCGGAACAGAATTGCCAATTTACAACGCAAATTGCAAGCAACACAGTGACAAAGTTTAAATTATTATTTTTTTTTACAGAAACAGAGTTTAAGGAGATCGATGGTCTTGTTTGTTTTGTTTCATTCCGAGGCAGGTGTTCTAATGAAACGTTAGAAAATTATAATTATACAAGAACATTAACTTTTTTTCTTTTCTTTGCGCTAGGATTTCTTGTGTTGAAAGTGTTGAGTTACTTTTTAGCTCAATGTAAAAACCATTGTTCGGTCGTCACAGATTACTGAAAAAACTTCAATTTTTAGTATAGCCAGCACCCCCTGGTGTCCTTTTTTAAAGGTCAAACTGGATGTGTTTTTCGATATGCTACTACTCCAAAACGTATTAAAACGAGGTGTTCTATCAGAAGCTCACATTCGCAATTACACTCGCACATGTAAATAAAAAATGGCTCTAAATTTGGAATCGAACCCGCGCTGAACTGCGGAAGAAACAAAATCGTCGAAATTCGATTCGAGCCTAAAATGTTGAGCCACAATACGTATTTTTATTTGGGACGGATGAAATAAGAGAACCTCGCGAAACTATTATTCAGTAAAACGTTGGTTCAACGAATTTGATATTGCCGTTTGCGCGTTTTGTAGCAACGGGGTAACAAAAACATGAAAACAACAATTGAACATTTAAAATGATAATTGAGAATGGATTTTGTAAGATCAGCTATTTGACCGCATTCCGTGACGCAGATAAGAATTGACTCAAACGGTGATGTGGACAAGCAGAAGGAAATTGCTTACAAAACTACCGAATTGTTATTATGAAATTTTTTTTTTTAATGTTGTAGTAATTTTATTTTTGAACTATTCAATTTTGTTCTTTTACTTTAAAATTTTGAACTTTTTGAATTTGAATTTTGAGCTTGTTTCGGAAACTCTCAAGTCATAGAAATGTCCCTTTAAATTGATGGTGCTCTTTGAGAGACTACTCTGCAAATCTCTTCTCAGCACATCAAGGTGTCACATTCCTTTCTGTCGAACACGTTATTTATTATCAGATTGCGAATGGCGCTGTTCGGTCTGAAGAAACACCAAGAAGTCTCGGAATACTTTCAGGCCTCCCTACTTTGAATAATAGATAATGTCAGAACGTTCATTTTTTTCCAAACACACGCCCAACCAAAAAGCAGCAGCTATGGCGACGAAAACGAACGTGCGATAAGAAAAAAGAAGAAAAAAACCGCAGCCAGCCAAAAATACAATCCCGAGAAATATCACCATTTGGCTTACTCCCCTTGAGGACCGAAGCACGAAGCCTCCATGCTGATTTTCACGTTAATCAGCATCCACCCACCGACAATGTTTCCCGAGAAACGATAGCAGAGACAAATAGGCTCACATTTTGGAGCACGTTGTGCGAAGAAAAAAAAACGCCACATGGGGCGCGATCATCGCGATGATGACGAGTATTCAGTGGCTACTTCTTTTAATCGACTCCAAAAATACTAACTCGAGATGTTTCACCTCGAATCCGTCTAATTAAAAAAAAAATACAATATTTAACAGCTCACAGCAAATTTGGGGCAATTGAGATTTTTGTGCTGGTTATTCCTAGTATTGGTCGGTCGGTGATCAATTTTTAAGTGAATCAAAATTCAAAATGGCCGCCGCAAAATATGCATTAGGCCAGTGTTTCCCAAACTTTTTGATTCGTGGAGTCCATTATACAACAAATTTCAATGGTGGAGTCCCTTAGAGACCACCAATTTTAATGGCGAAGCTCATGTCATACAAGTTTTTGGCGTTTTATTGTTAATTTTATTTTCCATGAGTGGCCGCGAGGCTCTAAGCACCCGCGGAGCAAAGTTTGTGAAACGAGGCATTATGCGGTCATCACAGCCGAAATAGTACACTCACCGGTTTTACCGGGGCATAAAAACCTTAAGCGTTTGACTCCTGTTTCTGTCACTGGCGCCATGCCGTTCCAGGATAGAAAACAGAAAATTTTAATTTTATTTATATAGCTTTTCTGCTGCAAACTTGTGGCGCCATCTAGTTACTCCAATGGGGAACTGCAGAAAAAAAACCGAATGATTCCTTAGCATCTCTCATACCGGAGCGGAACGGAAAGTTCCCGTTCCTAGGAACTGGTTCCTTTTTTGAGGAACGGAGGAACGCTTCGGTTCCTTTTTATTTTTGAGGAACGGGAACGGAAACTGGTTCCATTTTGAAAGGAATGAACCCAACACAGTGTTGGCCAAGTAGGAACGGAACGGAAAGTTCCCGTTCCTAGGAGCTGGTTACTGTTTTGAGGAACGGAGGAACGCCTAGGTTCCTTTTTTATTTTTGAGGAACGGGAAAGGGAACTGGTTCCTTTTTTCATCGGAGGAACGGGAACGGGAACTGGTTCCTTTTCAAAAGTAACGAACCCAACACTGGTTATACATTATTACATTATGTACCCGCCAGAATCAGAATGTTTCACAAAACGATCGCTAGATAGCGTAATTTTACGACTCGATGTGTTCTTTCTTACACGCCGGCTTGTTCCAATGTGCGCACGTTTCTGGTCACTTGGAAACATAAACAAATCCATCCAATACAATTGATGTGGATTATGGCGCCATTAAAAAAGCAGAAACCTATAATAGCTGTAGAATATAATTATCATATGCTACCTGCCTTTTGTCCTTTAATTAACCCTCTTTGTAATGCGCAAGGCAAGCTTGTCTATTTTTTTAAAAACCTGAAAAATGCTTTGACTTATTAGAGGCGAGTTTGTATAATGTACAACTAATTCGTGGCGATTATTTGGTGTGACGCTACTACGATTATCTTTGTGACGCCACAAGAGATGTACCGGTACACTCTGTACAGCAATTGCCAGATAACGGTCGCTTTCATCGTTCAACTCGCTAAAACGTACGGATGAAATATCTTCTCCCCAGAATGTCATTTTTCTGAGAGCGTTGCATTGATAAATGAATTTTTATAATTTCAGAAAATGTTTTTGGCATAAGTGTGTCTAATAATATGGATATCCTCCGTTTTGGGTAAAACAAAAATTGGAATAAAATGTCTGGAATTACAAGTTTCTTGTTTAATATTTTAGGAAACATTTTATAGGGCAGGCCATTTGTACTATTTTCTTTGTTTAAAGGCCGATAACTTTCCAAATATCCTTCGGGATACTTACTCTGTCACAATCACTTGATATTACACTGATTAACTATTATAAAAAAAATTGTCTGTCATTCATGCTATGAGTTGTTCATAGTGACGTGCGGTTTGCCGTCCGTCCCGCAGATAAACTACGAAGAACTCGCTGCTCACGTCCACGCAAACTTTAGACTTCGCGTCGAATAGTCTCGACTACATCCCCATGTTTCCAAATTAATGATCCATGGCAATGCACGCATTTATATACACACCCGTATAGACGGCGGCACAGCTCTGATTTAGATGGTGCAGCACCAGTAACAATGTGTCGGTTGAACGCATTGAATCGAGAGCAGCAATGAGCGCGCGCACTTCGCGCCCTTCTCGTAGTAGTAGGCTCATCGCGCCATAGCGTGAAGCGCCATCTTTCGGTCAAAACGTCATTCCTATCACCGAAATCCAGTTGTTGATTATTGGTCACCGTTCGTTGTAGATCCAAAATATAGACCGACTAGGTATATACTATTTCAAATCCAACACTACAACTATTAATAAAATTAATTTAATTTGAAAGTTCTTTGATTCATTTCATTCAACAAATACACCTAATATACCAGTATATTCTAGGTATATTGGTATATTATATACCAGGTGACGCTACTGTTGCAGTATCAAGATAATACGAAAATATAGTGATGTAGATCGCAGCAGAATCCTCTTTAAACTTTCAAGTTTCATTAAAATTCTGACTTACAATCTTATCAATTTCATCGAATACTTACGTTAATCTGCTTGCTGCATACTAATATTCTTTACGGATGATGCTAAGGCCCTCTTTTGTGGTCATTTGTGTATAATTTCCGTACTTTCATGACTATTCACATTCCAGCATGCTTCGACAGAATGCTTGTGGTTTCTTTAAATACAGTTTAGATGATGCTGTGTTGAAAAATTAGTCTTATCTGTCTCCAGCATGTTGGAATTTGCCTCAACCATGTTGGAACAGGTGATATTTTAGTGTCAGATAGTTCCGGGGATCAGAATAAAAGGATAATCGCTATAAACCTTATCATACGCACGTGTTGATCGATCGATTGCTAAAATAACCGATACTAGCGCCCCCAAGGATAAAATTGTTCCAATGCAGCTTTCAGTGAACCGCTCTGTAGACCGTGATGTAGGATAGAGCAGCTAAAACCGTAAGGTGAGGGGGAAGGGGTGGTGTGCGGCATTGAGAAAGAGAGAGCGTTGTTGGTGCTAGACCATAAATTGAACCGTAAATGCGAATTGAATTTGACATGTTTTTGAAGCACCGAGCCCCCACCCCCTCCCTCCCTTATTTTCCCGAATTGTTCGAATCGGTGCACGGATGCCGAATTGAGTGAGAAATGTCCGCGTTTAATGAAGAATGTGTCTACTTTGCATTTCACCCGTGATTGCATCGCGTTGGAATTGAAAACGGGAATGACGGGAAGTTTTCGGGTGGAAGGCGACCAGAAATCGGTGCCTGTTATTTTTATCGATGCGCGTAACTGCCTGTGTGCAAACCTACTAGTATTTGTGTGATCATATTCGCCTGCGTGACGTCACTCGTTGGGACATACATGTATATTTGTGATTGTGTGCCGTTTTCATATACTTCTCCTGCTGTCAAATCTGGTCGCGTACTGCTATTAAATCTAGTCGTACCAGGGTATGCTATTGACAAATATAGTTATTAAATTGTATTGGTAGTTGATCGTAATCGTAAATGGTGAAGCGTCTGTTTTTAGAACAATTTCCATCCTCAATCGTGTGATTATTGTTCATGTACACTTTTATCTCAGCTAACGTCAGTGCTAAGGAGCGTATCACTGACTGACAGGCAGGCAGACATCCAGACATGACAGACATGACAGACATCCAGGTCAAACTGAGTTAGCCAATCACACTGAACAGTACTGCCTTCCAATTTGCCATTTTGGGGGCAGCAACACGGTTTGCTAAAGCCGGTAGTGATTGATATTCGATAGCGAAAACAGTACATTTTAACCCTTTCGCTACCAGTGGAACCATAGTGTCTAACTCGTTTAACACAGGTGTATAAATGTTATGAAAATTATGTAGCTGAAATTATGTTACTGTAGCTGAAAATAATTCTACAAATGATGATTCCTAAATTCGAAATGATAAACCTCGCTTAAAAAAAGGGTTTCTAACTTTGCTAATAACGATATTTATTGGCACTAATTGATCACTAAATTATTGAGCAGATGTTTTAATTTAATTCGGCAAGCTAAGTTTAGTAATAGCTGTGCATACGAATACATTATTATAAAAATATGTATAGTTGTGATTGACTGCCTATTGTGGTTAAACTTTTTTCTTTTAATGTTGCATATACTGTACGTGTGTTAATGCATATACAAGAACAGACTGGCCGCGTATCGTTTCCTTAATTATTTTAAATAGGGCTACAACCACATTGGTTTGACGATTAATTCAATAGCAAAAAATGATGGATTGAACGGTTATTGACGAGTAGTTCATCTCATCGCCGACTCGCTCGAAATTTTTCTCTAATTGATTACGTTGAACGCCACCATTTTTCTTCTCGCAGGAGATTAATTTGACCGCGGCCACATTCTTATCATTCTACTGTCGCTAGGCGCTGCCAAACCTTTCATGAAATAGATAATTAGGGAGCTCTTGCCCTCCTTTCGTTTCCTTCGCGTTACTTTGTGCGCGCGTAAAACGCTAATAACACATTCTTGCCATTCTTTCCAAATGTTTCGCATTTGGTTGCGTGTGTGCATGGTCCATACGTGATAAACAACGCCTGCATCACATGATGATGATAACGGGTATCGGAATAATCGATTATTGGGGAATTTTTAGAACCTGACAACGAGTGGAAAAGGAAACAACCTATCACTATAGTTATAAAAGATGAACAACTCCTTCTTGTTGAGGAGACTGGTGCACATTTTGTCATTTGTCAAGTATTATTTATCGCATTAGTCCGTTGCCATCACAACAAATCGATAATATATTTGCTTGATAGACCATGGACGATAATCTAATAAAATTATTGATAGAGCCATCAATAATTTTCATATTATCTAATTGCTGTGCTTGCAACGTACCAATTGACTTTCATGGCAAATATTTAATGCCTTTCGTAGATTTAATAGACGCTAAAAATATTTAATACTTCCAGGCTTGGTTAGCAAGCATCTACTGTATATATAATAATAAAGTTTATTATAAGCCGTTAATAATTTGTCTTCGTTTAATTTCTAGCTTCTACTGTAGCTGACAGATTCAAAGTGTTCGACTACCGGAGTTTATTTTACTGAGTTTTATTTTATTTTATCGGTTGATTTTTAGATCTATAGCCAGTTGAAGGACTCTGTTTATGTAAAGCAAATGGACAAATAGAACACTACCACGTAGCTGTAGTGATAAAAATATGTTTTTATCTGGCATATTAACTCAGCTTTTTATTTTTATATTTCTTGCCATGTATGCATGTTCGTTAAATGTCTTCGGTATGTAATGTGTAAAACGGAGGTGTATTGCAATTGTAATAGGTCTTAACATGGTCCTCTGTCAATCAGCGTTGGCCTTTGACATTGTAATCCTAGTCATACTTATTTGGGATTTCTCTCTCCAGGGATGGTTCCCAACGTTCTGATTCGGTCGTCAATGTTTATTGTAATTTTTTTGACTTTTTCGAATCGCCCTTCAAACACATTCCGTTTCCCGGATGTTTACTGGTTTACCGAAAAATCAGTTATTAGCACCCATATAGATTTAGAGACAAAATTTTTCCTTCATATTTTGACAGAGACAAATTGTGAACGACATCTGGTAGATGAAGAAGCAGGTGCATTTTCTGATTCGAAGCGATTAAGGAAGTTTTTTCGCGCAGTAGAAATTCTACAAATAGCATCCAGTGTGTAGGTTAGAAATGGGCGCAAGTGCGTTATAGAAAATAATCACTTATTTTCCAATCATACGCTGGGAATGCAACTGCACTTTGTTCATTAATTTTCGGAAATTAAGATGTTGTTAGACAAGAAGTATTTCCTAGTGGTATTGCTGATTGCTTTCACTTATGGTAACCTGCTATTATGCCGAAAAAACTTTTAAAAATAAAATTTAATAATCGCTACGATTCCCGTAAAATTACCATACGTAATATACATGTATTTCGAATAAATGTTTTTCATAAAAAGCTCTGATCAAAATACATGTACTTTCGGAGTTTTATAATAATTTGAGCCTTCAGCAACAGGGTGCCCCTTCAAAGATTTTGTTTTTCTTTTGACATTTAGAACCGAACATTGCAAATGAAACCCTTTAATAACAGCTACCATTGCTTTAATATATCCAGTACATACTATTTATGTTATCCGTTCAAAATGTAGCCACAGATGATATTTCCCATGACCCGTTCAGGATTCGAACTCACAACCCTTTAATCTGTTGAGGCAGATGCGATTGGCCCCAACAGGCGAGAAATGTTCCTCCCTTAGTGGTTTGCAAGCAATTTCCTGTTCTTCTTAAAAACACCTCGAAGGTTTTCCAAAGAACAAAGATTTAAAATGAAAGTGGGCCTGATCAAATAGATGACGTACCTTTTCCTCGGAGCCAGACAGCCGAGACGGTAACGACTCTCCTGCGGGCGCTGCATCAGTTCCATGTTGGCCATTTCCAAATCGTAGTTTTCCATTTTGTCGCTCCAATCTAGCTCCAGACGTGATTTCGTGTCTCGATTGGCGCTAGATAAGTTGGTGAAAGAAATTGACTTTTGTTTCGAAATGTACAATTCAATTCATCTGATGCATGCATGCATTCTGAGTCTTTGAAGTCTTCCAAGACTTACTTCATTGATAGATTTTCAATTTTTATTTTATTTATTTTTTAATTGTTCTTTTATGGAAAGCTGACTATGTCTCAACGTCGCATGTATTCAGCCCATAGAGTTACCGGAATTTAGAACTATGTAAGTATGGTTCCTACTTCGTTCTTGGGCTCCAAAATAGAATTTCAGCATAAAATATTTAATTCAGCTAGTGTTTAAAGTTTTTTTCCTTTTTTTTATTTTTACTTACACCGATTGTCTCATAAGGGATTTATCCTCGTACAAGGAAATAAATATTATCTATACTATAAGAAAGACCGGTCTCTTTTGTTTGTATTTCGTGTGTCTGTGACTCTGTGATGAGAATGGCACTTGGCTCTCAGGCAATGGTTGTGATTAGTACAGGAGTTGGACAAAATAATGGGAACAGGTCTATAAGGTGCTCAAACAGATCTGTTTTCATTAGTTTGTCCTACCCCTGTAAGGCCCAGCCTTCGAATCATTATGTGAACAAAACGAGAACCGCAGCATTTCAATAAACAAATGACTCAGGTTTCACTCCGGGTGGGGGCGGGTGGCTGACTGGCGTCTTACTGTTGTACCGACGATTACTTTCTTCATCCTCCTCCCTCCCTCCTCCGTTATAGCCGTTATTTTTTAACCTCCGCGGTATTGCCCGTCTTGGCGATTTTTCGCTAACCATTTAGATTTTTCAGTTGCGCTAGCGCGGATTTGGTTTCACGATATTCCCCTCCCCCAGTATCCCGAGTGAAGCCGGGTCCCTTTTTCTTGTATTGTCTATGCCTTACATCATGTCATAAGAGAACCATGCTCACATTTAGCATGAATCGGTCAAATTGCGTTTATACGGTTTCCCTATACAAAAGCCTATGGTTTTTTTTTTTTTCAGAATGAAATAAATCGCGAAGCCCAAGGGGAGAGCAAACTTTCGGCGAATTCGATCAAATGCAGGCTAAGATTCTTTTAAAAAGCTGCTGCGTTTAGCAGCAGTTAGCAGGCTGCTGCGTTTAGCTGGCTAAGATTCTTTTAAAAAGCTGCTGCGTTTAGCAGCAGCTTTTTAAAAGAATCTTAGCCTGCATTTTATCGAATTCGCCGAAAGTTTGCTCTCCCCTTGGGCTTCGCGATGTATTTAATTCTGGTTGGGATTATACGAATGTATTGTAGGTACATAATGGTCTCAAGAAATTAAGAACCAAGGAACTGAGCAATGTCCGTATAAATCCGAAGAAGGTAATTTAACGTACACGGTCTTACGACACACGCATGAGCGCCATTCCTTCGTAAGCAACATCCGCTAACCACGAGAGACAGCTTAAACCACACTTGACCAAATTCTCAGAATCACGAATAATTCTTTTGAGCGGGCACGGAAAGCTACAAATTTAGTTCAACACATTCAACTTGTTCCGCATACAAAACCAAAATATTAAATTTTTAATGTACGTCCCGACAAATCCAATGGCATTCGCAGTACTGGGAACGTTGTCGTTTTTGGTTTACCGTTTTTTCCGCTCTAGTAGCGCAGGAATCTGAGTCCCGAAACCAACTATCATCCACAAAAGTCCATTAACCATTGTACGAACCGATGGCTCAGTGGGTATGGGGACATGCTACGAAGCCTAGGTCCCGGGTTCGATTCCCGGCGCAGGCTTTCGTTTATTCGTTAGTCTGGGGTACTGGCGTCACCCCTGAGCTTCC
>JAUJYS010000236.1:0-26829 GCA_033995665.1 Melogona broelemanni | reverse complement strand
AAATATGTTGACATGTAATTTGTGTTACATTCATGACGTCATGACGTCATCATCTGTAATGACGTCATCATTTATTTATTTATTTTTATTTTTTTTTACAATTTTGTTTTTAGAATTTTTTTTGCACAACCGGGCGAAGCCGGGAGAAACAAGCTAGTAAATATATAAATAAAATAAATAATTAATCTTAAAAAGAGTTTTAGTAATAATATTCAGGATTCATACTGAAATCTAAAAATCTATTTTGCTGACTTTTCCCTGATAAAAATGGAAATTTCCCCCGACTTTCCTGGCTCAAAATCAAGCCCAAAGTCGACATTTATACTTGAACATTTTATTGTATCATAAATGCTGTTTCCCAATATTCAAAAGTTTTGTTTAGCATTTTACCTGACAGTCCATTTGATTTCTAATTGAGTAATTTTTCTTGACTTTCCTGGCGAGTATGAATCCTAATATTACTTCAATAAAAGAACGCTTTAATTTATTTATATTTATAACTACTATCCAAACCTTTGGCGAGCAACATTTCCACCAGTTTGCTGTGTCCACCACACGCGCTGATCATGAGTGCCGTGCGCCCGTATCCGTCCACCTGATCAATATCCACCTGGTTTTGCAATAGTAGACTGACAATTTCCGTTTGTCCGTCTCGAACAGCGCACAACAGAGGCGACATGAGACATCCATTGGTGGTGACCAACGATGCTCCGCGACGTAACAGGAAGAGACACGTGTCTTTGTGCCCTTTAGAGGCGGCTGCTGTTAGGGCTGTATCCTTCGAGAGGGTGTCGGTGGTGTTGATGTCGATTCCAGGCACAGTTAACAGAAATTCACAAACCTGTGGCAAAAAAAAAGTCTACATGAGAATTCGACAATGGTATTCGCAATTTATTTCTCAACATTTATCTATTACAAAATATTGTTTGCAAAGAGCGTTTCAAAATTGTCCTTATTCATTATCAATAATGTTACATACCACAGTGTGACCTCTTGAGGACGCCATGACTAACGCCTGTTGAGCAGCTTTCGTTCTCTCCAAGCCAATTCCATTTGGCCAGTCACTTTGGAGAAGTAAAGTAACAACTTGAAGGTTGCCGCTCTGTGCTGCATGAACAACTGCACAGTAGCCGTTGATGTCTACATGATGAACCTAATTTGAAACCGAACAAAAATATTTAGAATTATTATTTTTAAATATTAACACAATAGTCGCCACATAATTAAGGCAATTTATTTTTTATTATTTTAAAACAATTCTTGGTTATTTGGTGTCTTACCCGCGCTCCTTTACTGATAATCAACTTAATAATCTCCAAGTGGCCACCAGAGGCCGCCATGCACAGCACACTCATTCCATTGTTGGCAACGGCGTTGACGTCAGCGCCAAATTCCAGCAGCATCAGGACCATGTCTACAAATCCTTCTTTGGCGTACATTGCAATCGCTGGTGCCTCGTAGCAGAACTCGGTGACTTGGTTGGGATTCGCACCGGCTAAAAGCAGGAGTCTGCTCACCTGAACAACGGAAATAAAGCGATGAAATTAAATAAATCTTCAAATAGGCAGAAATTTATTTCAAACAAAGCAATTAAAATATTTAGTATTAACAACCGAAACTGAATTTTACGAAATGAATGGAAAAATCTACATCGAAAAATCAAAATAATTTATATTAGAATCTAACCTTCACGTTGGGACTGTAAATATTTCTCTGGGCCACTAACGAAGCGGACACATCTTTGGAAGCCATGCACACCCACAGGGCCTGCACGTCTCGGGACATGAACCCCATCTGCCGGCTGACAGTCTTGTAGATGTGCGCTTTCAATATGTGATGGCCCAGCTCCCCAGTCTTGTCCGGTCCAAGTGGCGCCTCCAATCGGGTCAATCTAAAAGCTATATTGGCATGGCCGACACTACATTTGGAATAACAAAATAGGGAAAGAAAATAATAATACGACTTCAATAAACATGCTATTTTGCAAATGTTATGGTGATGGTAGTAGAAGACAATAAAAACAAAATAAAATGCTATGTCATCTTTAAATTACCGAGGGTCGCAAAGGAATTTTGGGCTGTCGCTGTCGCTTCGATGAATCAACCATTCCCGGAAAGACGGATGAAAGAACATGTAAGTGTTATCTTGACGCTGAACAAGAAATTCCGAAAGTGAGTCCATTCGCTGCAAGAAGTCGTCCCACGAAATGTACCAACTCGTCAGACCAGCATTTACGGTGTGGTAGATTTCTAAAAGGCTCATTGGGTACAGCGACGCCAAGCATGTACTTAACAGAACAGCCACCTGTTGTGAATCAATGGGGGAAAAAAAATAATAATTAAAAAACAAGGCACAATAAAATAATTTATGATCCAAATAAAACAATTGCAGACAACAAATACTTCTGAAAAATAAAGAATATCATCTCTCACCTTTTGGAATGACTGCGTTGTTGGAAAACGAAGATTAAAATGAAGCAAGAAAACTTCGGCTAAATTGATTGGCAGCACCTTGTAGCTAATACTTTTCATAACTAGATGGCCTCTCTCGATGTGGTCAAGAGTTAATTTGGTATGTAAGTAACAGCCTTTGCTCAGCTGTAGTAAATGATTTGTAAAGCGAGCCGTGGAACAGCTTTCTAGTTTTCCTGAAATAAGATTTAAAAAAAATATATAAGAAAAAAATGAAAAGAAACTCGAAATTAAAATGGATTTTAAAGTGAAAATTATATGTCGAAGTAAAAAGGTTACATGACATGTTCATTGTACTTTTTAACAAAAAAGTGTATAAAGACTACATTTTAATTATTTAAATGTGAGGCAAACGAAACCCGTATTTAAAATATACATGCCATTTTAAATTATTATATCACTTTTTAAAATAGCAATCTTACCGTTAAAAGTAACGTTGGCACGTAATTCAGCACTTGTGTTGATGCGGTGAGAAATATAATCGAATAAATCACTCTGGAGATTCTCATTATTGTTTATATCGTCAAGACTGCAAAGAAAAGAAGAAAAAAAGCAATATATCAGATTGCGAGTATGTTGTATTACAAGAAAACACTTAACTTAAACTGATACAAATAATATTCAGTTTATAGTAATATTAAATACGGTACCAATATTACATCGTTTCAACATAAATTTTATTTAATAATCTTAAAAATCCATTAAACTGCGATTACATGTCAAGTTCAGGCAGCGAGCGCTGAAATTGCGCTTCTCTGCCCAGCACAGTTGTACTGAGTGGTTGCCTTGGTATAGGGGCAACATATTGCGAGATTAGAGATACGCCTGTGCCAGTTATGTTTCAAGCCGCATTTTTCAGCGCTTAAAAACAAGGAACTATTTTAAAACAAGGGTCTACAAACAGGGCCCCCTTTAAACTTATATTTAGAAGGTTGTACATCCGCCAGCATTTCTGAAACCAGCTCAAATTTCTCTAACATTCCAGCCCAGAGATTGTCTGAGACTATTTTCGCTCCCTTATTGGTTGGTCATATGCTTGGCCTTATTGGCAGCGTGTACAAATGGAACTGCATTTATTGCTTTCATACAAAACTTTTTTTTTACAAGATGATGAGTTGATGATTTGAGTTCAATGCAAAAATTTATAATATTACCTGACGTGATTAAAAGGCAGCCATTTGGTGATTTCCTGCAGGGCACTTCTCACAGTTACAACCATTTTGAGCCAAATTGGAAAGTGAGTGATGTGTCGCGCTAGGAATGATGCAATCGTATCCCCATAGTCGGGGCGATGAAATTCGGCTTCGTTCAGAGAGTCCACAACCAGAAGGCACATGTCAATGTGGCCTAATTTTCCCATCTTGTATAAAAAGTTTATCGGCTCCAGGATGCCCTTGAGTAGGGCCACAGAGGGGTTGGCCACACACTCCTTTCGACTGAGCAGGACCTGATAGCGTGGCTCACTCAGTAGCAGTTCTCGGTAGGCGGCTAGCTGGGGCGCCTGACAAAGCTGCGCTGCCAAGTTGTGAACGAATTCCGGCACTAGACACGTGATGTTGTTGTCCGCCTGACAGAAGTGGTAAGCCACTACGTGGGCGCCCAGGCTCCTCGCTCGATCGCATGGCTGATTCAAGCTCCACCTGGAAGTGCTCAGCGAAGCTCTGCTTCCACTTAGGTTCAGAGGATGCCGATTATCATAAATCTCTGGAACAAAAAAAAAAATTACGAGTATCAATACTTTGTGCTTAGTTATACATGTATGGGTAAAAGTTAAATTGTTGCGAGAATGTATAAAAATTTAAAGACATGGACTTTCAAATTAATTATATTAACCATAAGCATTTTAATTTTTTTTAATTTACATGTACAATTGTAATAATTTAATAACACACATTTTATTACATTATTTTAATTTAAAATTAAATTTAAATCTAAAACAATTAAAAATTGGAATTGATTTAAGCCAGTGCAATATTATTTAAAATCTTACCACAGTAGACCGGTTCATCCTTCTTGCGACCGTAGCAACTGTGCTCAACCAATTGTAGAATAACGGAAGTTTTTCCTGAGCCGATTCCACCGTAGAGCACAACTCCACGACCGTTTTGTAAATTAGGTCGTAACATCTGTATAAAATAAAATTTCATTTTCATAAGTCAGAACTACCATATATGAAAAAATGTTATTACTGTAAACATGAAAAACTGTTATTACATGACAAAGAAACAATATGAAAATAATCACCTCTTCCATTACACGAAACAGCCACTGCCGTCCAATGAATAAAGGTATTTTTCGATTTTGCGGAACTTCGAAGAAAAGCGGTTTAAGTTCGATATGCGAGGCAGAATAATCATTCACTACAACTAGAAAAAGAACCAAAAAAAGCACCATTCATTAACTAATAATTTCACACAGCCAGTATCTTTTTTAATTTATTTTTTATATGGATTGTGTAAAGACCTACCAGTGGGTTCCAGAGGCAATCTTCTTGAATTCAAATGCGGATAGCGATGGCTTCGATGACTTTTTCCGAACAGCTCTTCAACGGGGCCAGCAGCGGTAGCTATTAAAATTTAGAATGCATTTATCAAGACAACTTCATGGAGTAATTTCAAAATACAATGTATAGAAAATATTTAGTCGAAAAGTATAACTTACTTGTAATTGAGTGACGTCGTGGCAGTGTGCTCATTGGGCTACCAGATCCGCTAACGCTGGTACCGGTTGTTCCAGTGCTGTTGCTCATCAGCGAGGCCATGCTGTCCGTGCTCGGATCTCGACTACTTCGAAATCCATTTCCCTGATCCGCTAACCTATCAGCTTCGGACGATGCTGAAATTGAAAGCATAATTTGAAAAATTTTAACATTTTTGCTAATTAACCACAAAAACACCATGAAAAACACCATGATCATGAAAAAATTCTAAAAAATAATTGACAAAAATAATGACAAAAAAATTTAATTCAATAAAATATTGCGAAAAATTCACAATAATATGGCACATATACCATGCAGAGAAATAAATATATACCATAACTACTTCTAGAAATATTTAGCTGGTGATAACAACGACACATTAATTACAGTATTCAAACTTTAATTAATTAAAAACGATCATAGTAAAGACGTATTTTCGAAAATAGGTGTGTAACGTTTTACTGACAAATAAACTACACACCCGTTAGAGTTGAAAGAGGACTAGTGCTGTTGGATGCACTAGTGTTGGCTTCACTGCTGGCCAACGACGACAGGCTGGCGCAGGACTGTTTGGTCTTTAGAGGGGTGCCGGACCTGGCACGAGCCGGAGCCTGGTTCTGCTCTCGGTCGCCCAGCAACAAATTGAGCCGCATGAATAGATCGTTCCTCGCGGATTCGGCTGGTGGAGGGGGCAAACCTGAACCGGCTTCGTCGTCTAAATTGAAAACAATTACGATTTTATAATAATTGGTTACATACTCTGAATAATTACACTCCCGGGCGAACGTCGGATAACGAAATAGAATTAAAGTGCCATAGAAACGAGAATATTTTGTTAAACTTTATATTTAATCGGTCGCTAACTATGGCGAAACTCAAAATCATAAATTGCACATTTTTGAAATAGAAAGTTAAATTTAATTAAAATAAAATAATTTTCAATTTATGATGTTAAGAGCAAGAATCGTTTACTGGCCTTCAATGGCAAATTCAATAAACTATTTAAAAATAAAAGGCACCAAATGTACCCAACTGTGTATACCCAACTAAATGTTAAAACTGTATTAATTAAAGTTAAAATGTGTTAAAATGTTTTAACTACAACTACAAAAGCTGCAAATAAGTTGACAAACTGGTCTAATCTAAAAAGCAAAGTGGGTTTAACCACCACACAAAAATATTAAATGTTATACCGAATATGTACAACAAATTGTTAAGTTACTTTGAACATACAATGAAAAACAAAATACAAATAAGAAAGTTGTGTTCAAAAATTGATTGCTAAGAACAAACACACATCAAAACACAATTTTTACAAATTTGTCATGCGCTATTCAAACGAAGAAAATACAGGTAACGGGGCTGAAAACGCTCACAAGGCGCTTTAAAACATAAAACATTTATTTTGACTTCGGTAAAATATAAAATCTAATAATAAATTGTGTCATGCTGGTCAACCGTGTTCATATTAAAGCGAAAAGCTATTTCAGATAGTTTGTTAGAATATTGGCAGACTACTATAAACTTGAATTTGTCACATTCACATTATCAAAATGGCGTGCTAAAAGAAACCAGAACTACGTGCATTTTAAATTACAGTTTGTGCACTACAAAATTAGAAAAACTAAACGCAATTTGTCATGCTTCTTCTGTGCATTCGATTTGTAAACAATTGTTACCTAAAGACCATAGAGATCGTATTTTGCGAAACATCTCTGCAGGCCAACTGTGGAACACTGGAATTTGAAAGTCAAACAAACATCCAGATAATTTCGTTTACGTTACCATACAGTACAGATAATTTTGTATACACGGTCACGCAAATACAGTCTCTGTACGAGAGCTACGGTCTACCAAAAACTACGAAATAACATAATACATTAAAAGCGAGGATCGTCGACCTTCGACAAACTGCGATACCGTACTACTAAATACGTTATTGAATCTATTATTTTTTTAGAGATAAAATGTCGCACCTGATAAAGGAGATGATTGATTCATGTTCGTTGTCGGTGGACGATGCTTGCGTTGAGGCCATGGTAGATGAAGAATTTTAGGACTAGCGGTAATCGACTTTGCTGGAAGTGACGTAGTCATAAGATCTAGAGATCAAATAATTAAACAATTAAATATCAATAATGATAGAACATTAAAAAACACATAATATTGATAAAAATAAATTCGGCAAATTGTTATTATGATCGTTATCATAATCATTAAAACGGAGCGTAACCTGTCGTGAGCGCGTTTGGCAATATTAAAAATCATTCTTAAAATTTTCGAAATTTAAAGGACTCTGTTTTCTCTTTGATATTCGAATCAGTTTAAATCAACTGAACAATGTCAACTTGCCCAGCTGGGGTATCGCGACAGGTAAAAACAGCGATTAGGAAACAAAGACTTGTAAAATGGAAAGATTCCATTCGAATTATTCAACAGTAAAATAGACGTGTTCACAAGGATTATAAGTTGTTCTTTTGAGACAACAGCAGCGAACAAAAGGAGATAGGCGTAACAAGAACTGTTGCAAGCACGTTGAGGGAAAGTTAGAAATATCGCTAAAATGGGAGGGCGGGGTCGGACATTGGGTCTCTCACCTTCCTTGGAGTATTCATCTCGAAGCGGTGAACACTCCCGTCGTGTGGCAATCTCTTGGCGCGCTTGCATGAACGGGGTGAAGTGGCCATTGGTCTTGAGCTTGGGTCGGATCTGTGAAAGCAGTGATGCCCCGGAATCACTGCCCTGGCGAGCATGTCCTCCGCCCACACTCTTTTTGTATAATTTTGCTGAGAAGTTGAAATAATGAATAAGATAATCAGTGAAATGCCCTTGGAGAATGATTAAACACGTACACTATTACGTGAAGAGATTTCGTGGGTTTAAATATTTAAAACCTATAATTAACATTTTTAAAAGACCAAATAATTTATAAATTTAAGGAATTTATTTGTTCAACCCAAAAACGAGCACTTTTACTTTCACTAATATAATTTTTTTTTTAAAATATGGAAAAAGCAATTTTTTTTTTCAATGTAATCAAACATTTTTATACATTTGGAAATAAATTCTAAACTGTTTAAAAAATGCAAGCAAAAAAAGTTCAACACACACAAAAACGGACTCTCAAAATGCATTCAAATCACACGACAATTAAAAATATGTAATGGCACACTACCGGGCATGCAATTAAAATACCGATAGTGAGTTGAAAAATATATCAAAATTAATTGTAAAATATGATTTACAATTTAAACCAAAGAGCAAATAATATAAACCTAAAATTATACCCCTATTTTCGTTGCACCTTTCTTCAGTTACAGATATCGAAATATCGAAAAATCAGTTATATGTAAAGCAAGAGGATGTTTTCAAAAATATTGTTACCACCTGTGAACGCTATTGACCTTTGAGTGTTTATATGATCATGATCGGATAAATTACACATACGTATTGCTAACAAGATTTTCCGCGCCGTCACAATACTGACAGGATAAACACCTTAATTTTACAGCATCTCATACGCCTTGTTTTACGCTATTTATTTCGATTTTTTTCCAGTTAGGCACCGTTTGAACTTTCAGGGTCGTCGCTACATAACGTGATGAACGAACTTCAAAAATTTAAATGATGGATATGTAACGATCACCAGCTAGAGGAACATTACATTTTAATACTGGGGGAAAAGCTTTTAGAATGGACCGACAAATTATTAAATATGATTGATCAGTGCCAGTTCCTAAAATTGAGGTGGCTCTTAATAGGATTTACACCAAACAAGTGAATTAAAATGCTTACTTTCTTCAACAAACTAATTTATATTTTATAAACCTTCGATTTATGGCCGAAAATTGAAGACTGTGTCAAGAGGTTGAAAAGATTGCCTGGAAATTGGGGAATTTACTAGAGAATTTTTTTTTTCTTTAGATTTTTGTTAAGTTAAGAATTGAATGGCTGCCTCAATGTTTTTCTTTTTCTCGGGATACTTTCAAAGCGGGCTAATGAAAAAACGAATTGCGAAGCTACCCCACCCTTGGGCACAGACTGACCGAGACCACTTCCCGAACGCGCGCGCACCTTTCTAGCTAGCTGCTGATTGATGGGTTAAATCGGTCGGCCATGCCACGGCGAGCACCCCTAATTTCGACAGCCAGCAACGCCCTTCTCTCCAATACATCCTAATGCGGTGGCTTCTCCGCCCAAATGATAACCGCAACCCTATATGATCGTCGAGGTCCACAACACCAATGCCAGCATTTTTTTTTTCAGGTACACGCGCGAGTATACATGGACGCTCAATATTCCGAGCACGCGCCGAAACAGGCTTAATGTAGGGTGTCACGAAAGTTTCGCACCACGTTCAACAAAAAAATTATGATATCATTTCGATATGTGAATAGTCCATACGCGTACCATCATCTGGAAACATTTTGGCGTCATCCAAGGGATTTGGTATTGCGATTCTCATAATGCAAATGCAATAGCTGTGAAATATATATTTTTTTTAATCTAAACTATTTTGCAAGTATTCTAATATTCGTATTGCCGTGTTTAAATGCCACGGAATTGTGTCTCACGTCGGGTTTATGTAAATATTTAATGGTGTTACATAATTGTAACACCAGAAAGCAATGCACCTCTACTGTATCTAAATACATGTAGTTCTCCATGTAACCTGTCAAATGACACGTGCAAAAAAAAAGACTCCTCCCGGGTAACTTTTATACGCCATATGCATTAAAGCCTTTGATGTCATGCATCAACTCCATTTTTGGCAAAGGATAAGATCCACCTAAAAAAACTTTAATCTTTCAGGAAATTGTACGGGTAGTTGAAAATATATATGCATGAACAATTATTGCATAAGAAAAAAAATATAGCACATGCATTGTACATGTATATCAGAAGGAAATACGTGAAAATACTGACGATTGTAGCATCTCCCTCAACAATCGAAAATATCAATATATATTTGTTCAATTATATAATCACACAACCAACCACAAGCATCGTCTTAACGTCAGTTGTGAAAAAATATAATTGTTAAATCGTCGTATTTAGCTAAAACGTAGAAAATTTAGACACTATCGACACAACAATTGAGGTCTAGCCAACCTATCGCCGTTTATCCTCGGTGCGCACCGAGCAGGCGTTTGGATGACGCCAAAGTCAACTTGTCGGTAGTGTCTTAATTTTTTTTTTTTACATTGTATATCATTTAAATATATTTTTAAGAAAATTAATACACATACTAAAAAATAAAATTTAAAAAACATTTACACGGACAAAACTGAAAGGAGTAGAGCTTCGTCATCAGCCAATGCAGAAGATTAGGTCCGACGCGCTATGTATTTTTCTGATAATGATGCAATATTATTACTAACAAAAGATTTACATTGCAAGGTTCGGGTTTCATGTCTGGTTTATCCCAGACGGAAGTCCAGACGAGTAGCTATTGAGAAACACACTCCTGCTGTATTTATATTCGCTCTCTCAAATTACGTCCGAATAAAACGGAACACGCACAAATGTCGAGGCTGTTTACTGGCTTCATACACGCGGTACGAGTGGCCATCTGCAGCCAACACCTAAATTTTGTTTAGTGTAGGGTCGGTTTAAGGGTGGGTGGGTGGGTGGTGGAGGCGACGAATACTTGAATTGCCGCGTGTGTCACGGGAAAATCTGTGGGCGACCAGATCACCTTCAACAAGAATAACGTTATCTAAATGGCAATAAGTTTCATCGGTCATGCGGTCTTCAAACTTTAGCAGTTGGTTTGTTGTACCGACTTGAAATCGCATTTGAACGCGCTGACCGAATAAAATAACATTTGTACAATGAACAATTGTTGTTCAGCACGGTGTCTGTCATCATCAGCTAAAATATTACAAATGTCAAAGTACTAATTAAGGTATAATTACCATCCTTGATGAAATGGCACTGTACTATAGTACGCTCAGGTATGGTTTGTAACAGCAATAAAAAACAAGGAAAGACCGCAAATAAGCAGGTGTGTATGGTAAAAAAATTATGCTAAATATCTGCTGCGTAACTAATTTCGAAAACTTCATATTATTTTTAAAAATTGTGCTTTTTTTTAATTTACCCTGCCGAGCAGCTTTAAAATTTATAACTGACTTCAAGAGTTCAACAACTCCTAATATAAAAAAAAATTACTTCCTGAAAAATGCAAGTATCTTTCGATGCAAATGAGCAAAATTACACTGGTTTGTCGATAAATAATCTGTATAGTGTGCGTGGTTATTACTGACCACATGTTAGCAGATGACACACTAATTGGCATGTTCATATTACTCAATAGTTCAAAAAATTATGTGATTTTTTAACTCAGTATTTAGTGAACATTTGTCCTATCTTTTTTTAAATATATTAATAATTTACAATCATTTTCGACCGTTCATTTCACATGTCCATTCAGGTCAAAACATATGGACACCTGTTCCTAGTGTTGGTTTCGTTCTACGATTCCAAACAGAATGGGAACTCGCCTCCGAACGCATTTTGTCACTAGTAAACCAGCACGTTTTTACTGCCGCAAATTTAGCATAAATGAATATGTTTTTTTTTTCTCAAAGAAAAATACTCCCACATGTTAATTAGGGTTAATGACTTTGAATCGCAGTGCTTTCATCGGTTAAAATTATATTTTGTTAATAATGATCAAGGCAAAAATTTCTTTAACAATGACTTCGGGCAAAAAAAAACTCATTCATGGTACAAGGCAAACATACCATGGTACATCATGCTAATGGTAAACAATATTCATTCCATTCTCACACAAGTTATAAAAATTGAAATTTCATCACAACCAATTGCACAATCGACGATTTTTTTAGCTTGGCTGCGGCTTGCACAAACGTTAGCAATTAGGGTCTCAAGCTAGGGTGCGTTCAGAACCAAAAACTTATTGAGAAACGCGTGTATTGCGACAACACAAGAAATACTTGATGCTTGATGATCCACTGGCTGCATTATTGTGTTCATCTTCTTCACAAATATGAAACGTTAGAAGAGGATATAATAAATGTCCAACGTTTGATACGTTGATAAATCTTGGAATGGTGTTGTCCTGTTGTAATTTTGACGGATTTTTTAAGATATATCGTTTCGTTGCCAATTACAAGAATCTCGTTTCCTGATGTATTGATTGCAATTCGTTCCTTAGAGTTTGAAAAATATCGTTTGAGATATGATGTCTAACTTTTTACTCCAGTATCATTTTAGGATCAGAGTACAGTATCTCCTGCAGTGATACAGTAATACGAAATGAAAATAAAAAGTTATGAGAGCAGTCATCATCATAGTTAATTGATCTATTGAAATTCTAACGACGATTCCAGAGAAATGTCCTGGATCACAAGTCACAATTAATAATAATCGCTATTAATAGAACAAAATTAACACTTAGCAAAATTAAAGGTATGTATTGTAGTGGTAGTGGGTAATTTTCATGCACTTACTGTTTGCATTCATGCGACACAACGGGCATTGCTCACTGCTAAACATACAGGAATAGCATCTTTCGTGGCCGCAAGCGTCGATAAGCTTGCGCTTCTTTCCCTTGTCGAAAGGCATGTGGCAAGACGGGCAAGTGCTGGAACCACCGTCGGAATCTACCATAACAGGATGGTGCGACGGAGTGTCATCTACAACAGGAAAGAAAGAGAAAAAGGGAAACAAAATTAAGGTTTTATAACATAGTTGTTGGCAAGATACCCTTTTCCGCAAACATAACAATTGAATATAGAATTAAAAGAAGCACGGCCTCAGGATGATTCATCTACATGATTGTTATTAGTGCAACTCCCGAAGTAAAAAAAAAAACAAAAAACATTTTGCTACGTTTCATGGTCGATCCAATCATATTATAGTATCATAATCATATAATGATTATCTAGCGTAGCGTTACCGAAAATTGCTCTTTTAAAATTATAGCAAGAACCATGACCATGGAGAACATGATGTGCGTGTTCTCAAAAATTACTTCCTTTCGAAGAAATAATAAAACTGGCGTTTAATAAAATTACAGCTTCCAATAAGCGTAAGATAAAAGTAAGCGTAAGTACAAGTAGTGATCCATCAACAGCCCATGGGCAAATGGCAATTTTATCGATACCTCATTCATGATGGATTTACCTGTTTGAAAAATAAGTGAACACAAAATTTTAAATACAGCATTAAATTTCTACATCGTATTTTTTTCGAGATCATTTGTTATACGTGTACTGACTGATCTGTCCAATAAATTTTGGAGACGTTGATTTTCAATTAAGTTCAATTATGTTTCACATAATATTTTTTTTTAAACGTGCTTTACTCTCAGGTTGACTCCCGCTAATACAGTGTACTTGAACAGAGCGAATTTGAAAGTGTAAAACCCTGAACAGGGTATCTTTCAACAGCCATGAAACCAATAGGTGGTCTTATACGATGGCCACTCGATAAAAGTGGTTAGTAAAATAGGTATTCCTTCTTCTTTCGAGTCGTAAACCACCTGATCGACCGTTAAAATTCCCCTCAGTATTGGAGGACAGCACACCAAATCAGTATTACGTAGGTAGGTTATGGCAACCAGTCTGACTCGGTCGGTGAGGATCGAAAATTCCGAGTTCCCCCGAGGCTTACGCAAGCAAAAGTGCCCGTAAATCACTTCAGCGATCACAACAATTTCCTTTTTTTCCCTAAGTCAGTAACATCACCGGACCACGAGGGCAGGTAGGTGAAAAATCGCAGGTGCCAATCACGTCGAGAAGTACTTATTTTTTTTAACCCACAACGAACGCCACCCACCGCCACCGCATAAATATAATTTTCAAAATTTTAAGAAACACACAGGAACTATCCATTCATTTGGGATGCTGTATACAGCTTTAAAATTTTGATTATTAGGTGGATCACATGACGTCATTTGGCAGGTATCAGCAAGATTGCCATTATAACCGCTAATGGTGCCTAGCACTCAAAATAAAAATTCACCGCTGGGCCCGCTATACATTTTAAATAAGCGATTGTTCACCAAAACCTATCAATTGTACCATTGTTTCTATTGGTGCCAACGAACCACTAATTCCTCTGAATCTGCACCAGAGATCATAATTTTGTGTCCCCACAAATAGTTATAAAAGAAAAATAGTTTTCTCGATATTATCCAGAATTAGTTTTTACCTCAATTTAATGGTGGTCTCAGGATGATATTCTGAGAGAGGGATCGGGATTGGCGAAAGAAGCGGACAGGTTAGGGGTTGGGGTTAAATTGATGGCACCTTCACGGTGTGCAAGGGAGCCCGCCGTTCGCTCGCGAGTTGTGAACAATTTCCGAGCGAAGCGCCCCCTCATTAGCGGACGGCAATTTCGGCGAATTAAATTTTCAACAGTCCCCCGGTCGGGGTCGTTGGTGTGGCTCAACACGTAGTTTACGATAGCCTTTTCTGTTGTGATATTGTGTGGTGCTGTTGTTGTTCGTGGTGGTGTTGGTGAAAATGGCGTTAGAGCGCCATCACTTAGGAAAAACACGAGCGGAAAAGGAGACGTGTTTATTGTTCCATATATCAATCCTACGGCTCTAGCGCGAACCCTGCCCTGTAAATGTTTTTGTAGAAAATGAAATGAGCGTAATTTATCTTTGTGATGCAGTGCTTGAGGAAAAGACTTGATGGTTTATGTAAAAATGTTTCTAAAACAATTTAAAATACATACACTGTGTTTAAATTTTAATAATTAATCAATTTTAAAAAACAACTTAAAACTATTTTCACGAATGGATCTGTATACGTGTTTGTACATGTTCTGAAAATTAACAACAAACTCGTAATTAACACAAAAAAAAAATAATATTGTTTTCACTCCCATAATAATTTTAGAAATTAAAACTTCCAAATTCTCATTTGGATTTGATCGCCGTAATGCGATGTAAGTCATACACATGTGTATTTTAATTGTAACAAAAATTATTTCTGAATTAATGAATTGTGTCATGGTTTATTTTTTGAATGCATTTTCTTAAAACTGAAATAGCTTATAATGCTTTATGTTTATGCATATTTGGGGATATATTTTCGCATCATTCCAATGTCATTGACAGTCATGTGTCCTGTTTGTCACGACCAAATAAAACTATCGCCAACGAGAGAGCGTGCCCGCCATTTAAACACGTGAAACCAGAGCTGCGCAGTGTACGTTAGCTCCGATAAATTAATTGAGACAGGCACGACCATGCAAGTACAAGATAATTAAGATCCGTATCCTGCACGAGTACGGACGACGCACATATTCATTACGCCGAATGTTTTAATGGCGCAGTAATGCTCGTAAAACGCGACAGAGCGACGCATAAATCGGACGGCCGCAAATTAGCGGAGGAATTCGGACATTGAAGCTAGATCCCGAGAGCGCCTTTTATCCTGCTGGCACGTCCCTTATCCGGAACATGCACGCGTTCATCCTGCGTATCGTCGCCGAATTAATTTGGGGCTCAACGTCCAGCGGATTAAATATCGCATAAATTCATGTTTCCTCCTCGCCTTTCCATTAACCAGGAACCTCCTCGAGGGTGTTGTGGCTTGCGAATTTCACCACAGCTATATTTCTGCCGCGACTCGCACACCGTACTTGTCAAAAAGCACGTGAAAACCCAAAATGAATCAGTGCTACGAGTATAGAGTGAGGAGTTACAGTGTGAGGTGTTATAGTGTGAGGTTTACACGATTAATCATTTCGCGTTTGGCTTCAGGGAAGTACGATGAAATATTTTATAATACGACTAGAAAACTGGAGTTTTAGCAACTTAATTTCGTTGAACCAAAACAAAACACGTTCGTGGAGCCAAACGCAAAATTTTTGATCGTGTAAACCGCGCCTTAGAAGAAACGTTTAAAGTCATTGCAAACTAACAAATATCACTATTAGTAAATTTGACTGTCGGTGCGTACAAAATTCAAAGGCTTAAATGCATCTTCGCATAGCCTTTCATTAAAATTGGCGTCTACGCCCCATGAATTTGGATTAAGATACTTAAATATTTTTGTCATACTAGAGCTTTTTTTAAAGTTAAATTAGTAACATGCTTCAATGATCGTCCAGTTCAATTTGGTCATGTCAACCAAAAACAATTAGATTTTGAAAATCCACCTCAATTATTCTTTCTTCGTCATATCATTCATTGTTGTGGCTTGAAATAACCTAGCATGATGAAGCAGTTTTCAAAGCAAATTTAGAATTTTAATCGAAGATTTCACAATTGATGCAGCTTGGCCAATGGCCAAGCGGCCTTTCCACATTAACCAGAAACCATGAACCTCAATAGTCACCTCAATAGCTCCAACCATTAGTCGAACAATGACCATCGACAACAATGTGGTCCATTTGCGGATTAAAACGGTGAATCCACCATACTGTGGGAATCGAAATGGCAACGTCAGCCAACGTAAATGCGCAAATCCATTAGAAGAGGGTAAATTGGGAAGGATGGTTAGACATGTGACGTGGGGAGCCGACTGACACGGGTTATGCGCAAGCTTGCTGTTAGGAAATTGCAAGAAGAAGAAAAAATGCCGAAAACGCTTCAGATGGGAAAGAATGTGCCCATATGGAGGTGAAACTATGACGCGATAAAACATTTTACACCCCGACATAGTACATCGGCAAGAATATCATTTGAAGGTTTCATTTCTTCAAGATGACAAAATTGTTCTTATCACGTGGCCCGTTGGACGTTTCTCACGAAAAGACAGCTTTCCCTAAGATTTAAAAATAACGCTATAATAACAGTTTTAAACAAAATTTTGTGAATTTTCCTAAATATTCCTATGTCATATAAGTAAATATTACTACGCATAGAAGCGTTCTCGTCAGTTGCTTTACATCGCGAAGGGCAAAAGCTTAGATACTGATGGTTTGGATAAGATGAAAACTCAAAATATTGAGATCGGAAAGATGAAAGATGAAGTACTTAATACTAATGATCCGGATTGTCAAAATATTGAGATTGTAAGCATGGAAGGGGGTGGTATTAACTTAACAAATCATTTCAACCTACCCCTTCGCAAAGAATGCATTAATGTGGCCAAAGAGGTTATGAGAAAAAATATTTTAGACCCGGAGACTGACGACTGACTGTCACGAGGGATGCGCAGACGAGCTAAAAAGTTGAAGACCGTTGAAAATAGCGTTTTTTCAAGGCTAGGGTCATCACATCGCGTGCTTTGCTTTGCGAGGGTAAGAGATGTTGAAGGGGGAGGGATGGGAAAAGATGGGGGAGAATCCACGTAGAGCGCATTCAAAAATTAGTGAGGCGTAATGTGTGTGAGAAGGAGATAAGGTTGAGCGGAAAACGAAAGACCCCTGTTCCGCCATTGCATCTCTCTCCGAAAATACAGAGTGCCAAAAAGACCAAAAATTGTGTGTTTACTTCAAGAGCTTTACTGCCACAGCGGCACATTGTTCATTTAACGAGTACGTTGAACAGGGGTTGTCTTGATAGTCATTATAATACGAGATAATGAATTCCGACCCCTCGCTGCTGATATAAAGTTAAGTTGCGAAATGTCGTCTCATCTCAATCCACATTTTTTAAAATTCCTGATCACTGTAGTGAATAGCACTACGGGAAGTTATTGTACCCCTCGTGTTGCTGTATCAATGTGTGAGGGGCACATTCCAGTACTAACAGGATCAAATAAACGATCGAATTAGGATCGAATAAAGTCTCAGTAGACTGTGACCATATCCACTGATCCACTGGGGGCCGACAATTTGAAGCAAACGAACGCCTGGGAAGAATATTATGTTCAAGTCCGTCATTCCGAACTGAAGAATGTGATCGGTGGATTGATCGAATAGTAATTGTCCAATCTATCAGTCGGGTGAAAACCTTCTGGATGGGACAAACGCGTCGGGTACCGTAAATTATCGAATCAGACATCACTCACCTACCAATTCGCGCAAGCCGAGTAAATTATAGAGAGAGTCAACGCCATTTTAAATCACTCTAGCGCGAGAGTGTTTATTTTCTCCTTTCAACAACGAGGCAGGCTGATGACGACCATTTTATTTCGCATTGTTCTCTCTCTCGTACATGGCGACGCTGCACGAATGTTTAGTGCAGGAAGAACAAGCTGACGTTTAATGTTAATAAAAAGAGAGGAGGGTGAAAACCTTACCGCCAACTGTTCACCCTTTTTCTGTGCTGAAAGTGTTTGAAAATGGCGCCCGCGGCGCCAGCAACAAACAAACTTTGGAATGGGGACACAAATGAACATGTGCCCAGGGAACATTGGCTGTTGAGAGGCGCAGTTTATTCCTGGGCTGTAGTTACATGCAAATTTTGCGTAAAAGTCAAATTCAGTCAATAGATTTTTTTTTTAAACATTAACAAAAGTCATTAGTAAATTTTCAGATCTATAAAATTCCAATACAGAAAATAAAACAAAAAAGTACAGGGCAGAAATTTAAACGTTACAAAAAACTACGTTAAATGATTTAAAAATCCCAACAGGTTAGACGGAGGGGCGTTCCTTTCATCCGCAGCCCAGGGCGTCACCAAATCTACGATGGGCCCTAGCCAGTCACCACAATGTCGAGTAACAAACTATTGTCGCGGTCGGGCACGGTCGTTTATTTCCACACGAAATGTTGTCAAGCTATTCTCTATTCTTGGCTTTGGCTGTCGAATTCCCAACATTCGGGAAATAGCTCATTCCTCGAATTCATGCGCGACAAGTGGCGGCGAGAAAATGGAAAATAAATAATAGTCCCGGTTCGTCATTTATGTGGCGAGTGTGTGGCCAGAAAAAAAAAAACAAAACACAAGAAGCCTGACATATAACCGCGCGCTAAAAAAATATAATTTATAGACGCTCCGCAATGACGGCGCCATCCGCAAAAAGAGCGATTATTGAAAGAAAATAAACCAGTTTTTTAATATTTCTGTCTTGTACGTATGTGCGTTAAGATCCACCTGCAGAATATTTCGGCACATAAAAACATAATTTTGTCATTAATTATTTATAATTCACCTAGACTCATAAAATTAAAATTCTGAATGTGCATGGTAATTTTCTGGCTCAATGATCGACTATCAAATTTATATTACATGTAATTGCAATTCAATAACGACGCAAGCAGCCCCGAATGAACCTATGACCGGGTTCTAAAGATCACTTCCCTTGTTTTTGAAAAATCCAATAGCAAGTAATTATGATTCGCACGCCAGAAAAATGATTCATGAAATAGGGAAAACGCACAGAAACATCGCTGCCATCGTTTCAGCGTTATTAGCCGATAGGTGGCGACATGCACACTTTAAATTGATTATGGAAGGATTCTACGGAAAAGTAACGCCAGCTGGTGGCTAAAATTTCCCTTTTAAGGAGCGAGCGAGGCTGTTGAAGAGAGTGTCTTAAAAGATACGCCTCCATATGTACAACGTGAGCGTTCCTTACTTATTAAAAGCAGATAAACTGTTGACAATTACAAGGTAACCGGTAGGAGGAAGCCTTCCTTCGTGGCCCTCTGGCGCAGAAACCGACAAAACCATGTTCACCGTGAACGATCTTCGCGCGACAACGACACCAACAACAATATACGACACGGAAACATGACAGAGGATCTCTCTCCAAGAAAAATTGCTATATCGCCGACCGCGCTGATAACGTGCGTCCGTCTATCTTCAGGAGACCTCTTGTTGGCCAATTGATGAACACTGAGGAAGTCCGGCAATCGACAATCTTTTCGCCTCATTACGCCGTCCTTCTCTGTGATATGGTGGAAAGAGCGCTTGTCCATGGATGCAAGAGTTGTGGGTTCAAACCCGAATCGGTTCGCCCATCGAACATACTCGAAAGATAGTGACAATGGCTTCAAAACAGAAACGCAGAAAACCCCATGCCAATAAAAAACAATTAAAGGAACTCGATTAAAATTAACTAAAGTGATTTTTTTTGTTTTCCTCACTAGAAAAACACGTTACACTACGACTCGTCGTCGCCCAGTCGGTATTGCATCCGGCTGCGGATCGGCGGTACCTGGTTCGATTCTCGGGCTCGGGCTCTCGTTTGTGGTGAAAACTAGCTCCTCAGACATTGCCTAAGTAATAAGAGAGGTACGAAATATCCAGTAGCGATATTCACTACAGTGATAAAATAATAAAACTATCTATTTACGAAAGATAGCGGAAAGATAACTTCAAATAAATACAATGTTGCCGTCATTCACAGGGACATGCTGACACCACTGCCTAACGACAAGTTATGTTTCCACTTTCTTCCAGAAATTTCCAAGCCAATACAAGCTGTCGGTTTCCGAATCGTGGTCTGCGGTGGACAGGCCAGTCTCCCCACGACAACACGTAAACGTGATTGAGAAATATCTGTTTTCAAAAGAAAGAAACAAAAGAGGAATACCGACGAGATATCCGTGCGACACGCGCGCGTGCGCCCCAGCAAGCAGCATTGCAGCAGGTCCGTCGCCAAAACCTTCCAGCCTGTGGAAAAAAGGTCATTGATTGGCCAGTTGACTGACCTTTGATAACATTATAAGTGGGAGGCGAGGAAGGAACAGAACAACAGGTCTGGCCGGCGCATTAGCGAAAGGTGCGTGAGCGGGGGAGCGTAGGGAGCGTTGGTGGTGCGCCCTCGTACGTGTGTTCACGCGGGCGTGGGCTGCCGATTTTCGGGCCAGCAGACGCGGTACATACTTTCGTTCAATTATTGCTTGTTCGGGGAGAGAAGACGGAAGGCACTTCCTTCAACGAGCCAAAGGTTTGACCAAGAACCGACGAGGGCGTGACGTAATGACGAATTCGAAAGCAAAACCCAAATAAAGAAGTATAAGTTTCATGTAAAAAATAAAACGTGGACTCAAAAATCAAAACATGGAGTGGCATAACTATGAGTAAAGATATCGATTTGTATCACCTCCATTTTTTGTCAATAAGAATTAAAACTACACTCTGTACAGTGGACAGCGTGCAAAAAAGTTGAGGGTTCAAATCCATGTCAATTCAATCGTTAACGGCTTTTGGAAGGACGGTCCTTGGACAGAATTCTAAAGATTACGTTAAAAAATGGACACCCCTGAATTTTTCTTATACTTGATTGCTTGATGTACTGAAATACGGTACTGATTGAAGTCTTTAGAGACATAATTTTAATTTTGATACCGAAATATTTTGGTTTAATTCGATAAAATGCGAGGCCTAAAATCTTTATTTTTAAGTTTAAAAAACCTTTAGAGTTTAAGAAGTAGCGAAGGTAACTTGATTCTATGAGCCGATTACGATATTCCTTTTGCAGCCAATGGCCACATCACATCAACCACATTCACAAACTGTACTGTATAATTCACGGCTCCATTAGTTATCAAATTGAAACAATCTTACCCCAAAGCTAATGGGGGGTAGAACATGGAATGCAATAAAATGAGAGAGAGCGAGCGCCTGCAGTAGCCGACCTCAACGACTGATATACGGACTGATGTGTGCACTAGCCAGCCAATAGAACAAAATAAGTGCGCAGATATAGCGTAATAAGCAAAAACATATTGTAAGCCAGCTCTGTTTATGCCTTTATACATGTAAACGGATCACGATCTGATAAGACGGACAATGCGGACGACGCACCAAACAAAAACTAAATAATAGCAAAGCCATCCAGAAACGGGCATACGGAAATACACATCCACCGCTATCTTATTGATGGAGCCCCACCCCTTAACCCTCCCGCCCCAACAACTACCTCTGACTTATGTATATGCACTTTCCGGAAGTCGTGAAGATGAAACGAACCGCCGCCGCTACCTGAAATTCCCGTTGAGCACATGCAATAAAACGAAATAATACTCCATGCGTAACCACAATAAAGAGTCGCCTTCATCTACAGATGTACGAATATGTAGGTCCCGGTTTTCTTCGCCCATATCTATATAGGACTATATACATATATTCGTTCCCAGCGCTTACACCTGACCGCGAATACGATAAATGAAGCGGTATAATAAATAGTCCTCCTGCACATTCTACAAAAACGCTGATACACTAGTGCCTCGACATAGTTTGCCGTTAGACAAGAAGATACGCGTACTGTATACATGCTGGAAAATAAGAAAGAAGTGGTCCAGTCATACGTTAAACGAGTATAACGTAAGCATCTTATATAATAAGTATTCAATTATTGATGGAATGTCGGTGTTCTCCTAACTCAGAAGTTCAGCAGGGAAGGTCACTTAATATAATGTACATCGAGTACTTATTATGCTGTACCTTATTAATGTATTTATATAATAACACACACCTTAATAATACAGAGCGGTATCATTATTGTTATTGAAGAAAGTCTTCACGGTGAATATTTCAATAGAGATTTCAACAATCTTAAGGTGCAATTAATTCATGGTGCCACAGTGATGATACCACAGCGTTTTCCTTTTGTCGAAAAATATTCACAAAGATATAAAATCTTGTTCAGGTTGTATGCATGATAGTTTCTTGAACTCCCAAATTCACTCCTGTGTACACGATATTTCCATTTCTTGAAAATAAACAAGAAAACACGTAAAGTGACTGGCGGCGCCCACGCCAGGCGGTTCACTACCCGATGCACCGGAGAAGTCTTTAAAAAAAAAAAAAAAAGAACGTTTCTGGCAGCTACAGGAGATGAACCAACCGTCTACCGTGGCCAGGATTTCATTTTGAAGACCCGGGGTTCAAATACCCGAACAAAAGCTTGGTGGCGCCCATTGTTGCGATGTCGGGGAACAGCCAGCAAATAATTAAGTAGTCGGGCTGAAGCGGTGCTCGGGGTAGGCATAACGAAAATGAGACACCCTCTAATGAACCTTTACCCAACCACGTGAACAGACAATGCAAATGTTGTGTTATTGTTTGTAGATTCATCGTCTCGCCTTAGGTCTTCCATATCTCTCAGTGGTATTTATTCACTTAAGACTTATATTCCATCACACAAATACAGTATACAGATGTATTGGTTTGTAAAAATTTCGACAGGGGGCGCGGACTATTCTACTTAAAAAAATACAAAATCATGCTTGTAAAATAAAAATAATAAAAAATTATTAATTTTCTGGGGGAATAAGCTTATGTGAAGAAAAAAAGGCAGAGCAATTTATTTTTGTTTTGGGCCGTATAGTAACCATTAAAAAAGTTTCTTAAATGATTTTAATGTATCAGATTAACTACTGAATTGTTAGAAGCAGTTTGTTTACTATTTCCGGTGTTCAACACACACATGAATCATTGCGCCACGTCATTAAAATGTCCATTATTGTTCCTCGGGTGAAGTAAGACTTTAATGTCAAACTCATGTTTTAGTTGGTTGATCTCATCGAGTGAAAGGTGAAAAGGTAACTTTCCATCGGTAAGTCCGTTTTTTAAAAGACTATTTTCTTCTGATCAAAGATAAGGGTGCAGATGAAACTGAAACAACACTATAAAATGTACATGGATATTAATTATCTTAACGGCCCTGGCGTAGACGACATTAATGTTTGATATTGCGATGGCAAGAAAAACCAGTTTTGCTCGTTTGCCACCAGCAGCATCAGATTGGGGTTTGCACAAAAAGAACATGTTCAGTAGACGGGACTCTTCAAAGGGTCATCAAAAGTCAGACACGGACTGGCCATTTGCGAGTATACATGTACAATGTAAATGTATAATTTTAAGCTGGCAATTTGTCTTTCTTGAATTGTTCGAGGAGCTCAACTTAGTCATACCAAAGAATTAAAGAGTATTGCAATAAAAAAATGTCTAAAAGCAATGCTTTAATACATGCATTTCTAATTCACAGAATTGTGAGGTATTAACGCGCATCATTTACAGATGAAGTAATGTTTTTTTCTTCTCATTTTAGCCGTATGAGTTATGAGCACGTAGAGGTTGTGTGAAAAATGTAGCGAGCAATTTCAACTTGCAATTAATTCAGACACTTTCAAGAATAAATTTCCCATGGCAAATGCTTAGAGAATAACTTATTTATATTTCTGGTTCTGCATTGGAAGAACAAATTAAGCGTTCATTTCTCGTATTCCCCCGATGTCCGCATCAACATTGATCACTTCTGTTTCATTTCGATGACAATTTTAATGTAATAAAACACGGATATAACATCATATTTTTCACTTATTCGTATCGTCAGGAAATTTACAAACATGTACACGAAATGGTAGAATATGAAATTCTGAAGAAATAATTTTTTTGTTTTTCAATATATCACTGTGGTTTTTTCATCACTAATGCCTAACTAGCACTACACGAGATTCCGTGCCCCCAATAAGCTAAGCATCTAAACGATCATCGTCTAATTTAGTTTCAGAATCCGATTTTTTATATCCACGTTCGAGAAAGTTGAAGCACACGTTCACAGGATCTCAAAAATACATCTTCAGAGAAGAAAAAAACAAGATACAAAAACTAGTTTGATGATGCTACAGCGTATGCGCGACAATCGACTCGACGCGCGACACAATCGACCCGATATAGATAAAGAAGGGTGGAGACGAGACACGCGAATCGAGAATCACGCCAACAGCAGGCGTAATCCCCGTAATCGCCCCATTCTGATGTCTATCGTTACACGAGGCCCGTTTAGCTCCGCGTCAGTTTCGATCTCGCTTTAATAGGAACTGGGCCGCGTCGGGCCTTTTCTTCGGAAACGCGCCACAGGCGAACGGGAGGTCGACCATCGACACCCCCGGCAGCTCGTTCGCGTTTCCACCACGGTGGTCACAACGCGCGACAGCCTAATCTCTGTCGCATTATACAATCTCGGAAATAAACGTTTGGTAGAACGTTTGCATATTAACAAAAAAAAAAGTTAACTCTCAAAGTGATGTTTTTTTTTCGTTTTTGTTCTCGCCTGAACGCCTTCGCGGTCAAGAAAATGAGCAGAAGTTTCGTCTCCGCAAAAAAAGAGAACGCGATCAACGAGCTGTAAAATGGCCGGGTGGTACTTCCTAACAACTAAAGGTGGGTTTCCACTTGACATCATTTGTCACCTGTCCATCCATCCAGAGAACTCTCGCGCTTGGCCGACTTCTCAGCAGATGGCGTACTTTGCGGTGACAACGCTGCACGGATTAATGCACTCCGTGTCTACCACCTGTTCCCGTATATTATGTAATCGCACGTCGAGTTTGCATTTTTTTTTCCTCTCCAGCGCAGTGCCCTGCCGTCCATACATTATCTGCCACCGCTATTCGACGAATTCCCTAATACCTATAATGGTGGTGGCCTGTAACGAGACAGAATCTTGGCGCCTGCCTGGTTCCAACAGTCAATTAATTGCGAACACTTCTCTGCTTTGTTAGCTGAACCTACTAGACTGTATCCCAGATTCATCGTTACGATTCGTTGTGTTCTCAAGCATATAAGACGTTGTTTCGCCCTGGCATGGTCTAATTAGGCATTCGATTCTGCGAAATGTCGTGAGTATAATGAGCTCATTGATCAGCTCCTGTAGCGAATCACATAATTTTTTACACACGCGTTGTTTTTTTTTGCGCACGTAACACAAAAATTAACGTGAACGTAATTCTGCTAAGTTCTAATGAGTAAAAAACGGCAACGAATCATAACATATAAATTATGTTCAGAAAGCTGACGCAAATTGCTACTGCCCGAATTTTGTCACACACAAATCTTTTAAAATCGGTTCTTGAACATGCGGAAAAAAATACTAATAATTGTAATAATCATTGTGTGTAATATTTAGTAATTGTATACAATAATTGTGCTATAATCCCTTTTACTAGACCTCATTACTTAGTTAAAAATATTAATTTAGTCCTCGACCAGAGAGGATAGAAACGGTAACTTCTTGGATAATATTTATTGTATTTTCGTGGTATTGCATTACAGATGTATAACGGCTTCTACGAACAGTCTTACATTTAATCATTACTTAGTTGTTTGTGAAACTGTCCAAAGGTAAATACATTCTGTATATCAATATTTTTTCCCTTTTATTTCACAGTAGAAAAGTGATTGAAGGGGACTAACGAAGGGCATTAGCAACAAAACTTCAGTTGTATATCAAGATCAACACTGAAATAACAATGGCATCGGAAACATCAAGCGCGACCAACAGTCAACTATTATGGAACACGACGGAATTTATGCATCATAAATCAGTTACGATTGTGAATAGCACCGACCCGCGTCAACAAAACTATGTTATTTACATATTCCCCTCGGTATATCGGATTATCCCCGTAGTGAAACGAATACATCATTTCGCTTTCTTTCCAGGCAGACAAAGCAAAACTATGATTTATGCTTCGGGGGTTATTATGGTGGCACCGCGCGCAGGCCACTCTTAAGCCAAGAAACTAATTTCGTTTGTTTTTACATTGGATCACTTGAACCGAGGCGAAGGAGGGCAAAAGAAATTCGTCTAATAATATTCCAGCAAATTATACAGTGCAAGAGCAATTTCAACAATAGGGTGGCAAAAACTTCAATAAAATATTATTTTGCAATCTCTAGCCACATGTGCACAAATAAAAAGGACAATTATTTCGTAAATTAACCAATATTTCCAGCTTTATTTGTTTTTGGTTAAGCTGATCAAAGAGTAACGAACCGATGGCTCAGTGGGTATGGGGACATGCTACGAAGCCAACGGTCCC
>JAUJYS010000235.1:0-26835 GCA_033995665.1 Melogona broelemanni | reverse complement strand
GATCCTGCAGCCTGGCTACTATTCCAGCTGTCATTCCCCATCCCTTCTCATCCCTGCCCCTCGCACATCTCCATAGACATGAAGGTGCAGTAATCCTGTAGTGCACTAGGCACTACGGTGATTTATATTAAAAAAAATAACGATTTTATAGGCCAACCTAATTATAAAAGAACCTCACGGGTAACTTTCTGATAAGAATTTAAAGAGCGCTTTTGACAAAAATATTAACATGTAGATAAATCAAAATATACGAATGTTAGTTGCATAGCCTGCCCTCAATCATCTTTCATTACCAATTAGTCATCATTAAATTAGTAACCAAGATTAACTACTACTAACTTGATAACTACATATAGAAAAATAATAATAAATAGACAAGATATGAATGCCGCCATGCTCGTAATAGCGCCATACATTGCAATAGAAATACAATGGTATAGTCTAATTGTGCTTAATATATTTTTCGCCTGGTGTGGGTTAGCAGACCAATTGCATAACCGCGGTCCGGCAGCTCGCTACATTTTGGCCACGGTCAAACATTCGCCCCCGCACGGGCGACACTCACAAAAAAAAATAGTTGGACGGCCGCCGCAGCGTGCGGTAAAGTCCATAAATTGTCATGAGCTCGCGATCTCGTATAATAGACAGAGCATCGCGACGGGTTCCGTAGAACGACCGACTTTTTCTTTTTCCTATTCCTATTTTTTCCCCTACTTTTTTTTCTTTTTGGAAGCCTTAGCAGCAGAAGCAGCAGAAAGGAGAAAAACAAAAATGAGCAGTTTCCATTCCGACCGCATCGACTTTAAATAACGACGATCTCTGAGGAATCCTAACGAGACCTACCGAGATGCAAGGAATCAAAAGATTTTTTGGCGATCCTCCCACAGCTTTCCCTCCTTCTCCCACAAATGCCCGGCAACCCGAAGAGCGTTTCTCTTGGGCATGCCCAACAGCAGACACGCTCGGTTTCCCTAGCTTTCAATCCTTCCCCCCTTGGCAGATCGCATTAAGAGTCGTTTATAAACTTTTCTTGTTTTGTGAATGCATGCGTGTGTGTATGCGAGCGCGCTCCTTTTCGTGTGCGGTGCTGTGCTGGAAATAGGAATGGCAAAGATTTACGAAGATATGTCACTTTTCCCCTCTCCAAAAAAAAAAAACCTCGCCCACGATTTTCTCAATTTTCAGTTGAGGAAATAAGGCGATCTGTTGTCGCTGATCCGATGCAAGAGGGAGTAGTGGCAAGAAGCATCTTGAGTGAAAGCTAGACAGCAAAACTTGTCTGAGACGGTCTGATTTGAAATTGAAGTTAAACCCACGAAAGAGGAACAGCTGATAGGAGGAAACAGTAACCCAGTACTAAACGAGAGCCCGCGCCTGGTACGATATCCGGCGCGTAATATCGATATGCGAGCGAGTAAACTGACAACACAATTTAAAATCTCAAAAAAAAAATAAAAATAAATAGCATGTCATTTTAAAATAAAGAAATTGACTTTACGTCATATTGCAATCCGACAAAAGGATCGTGTAAAAAGTTTCGTTACAAAATTGGTTAAGTTTGAAATTGGAAAATATTGATTTTCCATCACAATTTAAAAACGCCCCCGGCCACCTCATACAAGTAACGAGAAAGGCCGTTTTGCCAAATGGATCCAGGCCATGATTGGTGGCTCCGCCTGGTGGCTGGCGCCCCGCCCACGCAATCAACGGACCTCGTCGCCGGCGACGACCCGGACGTAATCCGGAGCCCGTAATTTGCACTCCGGCACTCGCCGGACCGCGAGCAAAAGAGTGCGTAGGTGGAGGGGGCGACCCGCATGCGCGCGCACGACGCGACGCGATTTCGATAATTACGCGCCCTGGCGGAAGAATTGCGCTCCACGTGCCGCCAAGAGCTAGCCAAGCGAGGACATTCTCTCGACTCAAGACCGATTCCGATTTGGAGCAGGGCGAAGAAAGTGTGGTGGTGGGGGTGGAGGGACGAAACGAGGACGAAATGGCCCCAGGCCCACACTTAGGATCGAATGAATTCCAGTTGCCATCATCGCTAATAACGGTGGTCGCGTGCCGAAAATCGACGCCCCGTAGCCCCCCAGATGCATGCCACCCGGGCTAGTAAATATGAAACGCGCCACGTCAGCGACAATT
Organism: Melogona broelemanni; assembly: GCA_033995665.1. Classification (NCBI taxonomy): domain Eukaryota; kingdom Metazoa; phylum Arthropoda; class Diplopoda; order Chordeumatida; family Chordeumatidae; genus Melogona; species Melogona broelemanni. Next base: position 24,687 of record JAUJYS010000235.1, on the reverse strand, counting down.
GAAGCGACAGTAGCCATCATAACACGTGTGCAGACATTGACGTGATAATGAGAATCTCTATTGAAGGATCAGCATGTTGTCTGGATGAACGCAGGGGAGGCCAGACTGATCCTCCACAACAGCGTCAGACATTTATTTTTTCCTACGTTTGTCTACATGTTGTATCAAATGCAACCTCTTGAGAAGCAAGACTAGGCAAAGAGTAATTGCACTGGAAAACACACGACAGAAAAGTGATATTTTCTTTTAAAAAACAGACTGGAAAAGGACATTTTCGTGTCAAAAACTATTAAAAAAAATATTGACGCTTCACGAACAAATGCCAAAAGCTCGCGGAAAAAATAGGCAATTGTTTCTACATTGTCTATCAAATTAGCTTATACTAAGCCCTATTTTTTTAAAGAAATGTATAACATAAATCTACAGAATTTAACCAGTCATACGTTGCCGTAGCCTCGACAACGAAAATGCACGGATGGAGATGTTGTGTCTCAAGAAAGACGCCGTGTCTTAAGAATATACGACACAGCGAAGCGAAACCAGCACGGATACGACGTCAGGCCACCCAGTGTGCATCATGACTGCTAAGCTTTTACACATGGCAATATGTTCTGGGCAGGGGCGTTAGGATTAGCGACGAGTCGACCGTGCCGAGCTAATGGTTTCGGGTCCTGCGTTCCCGTATAAACATATGTTGTTGTCAGAAACAGAATTCTCGCTATATGGAAGTCGGCGAAATAAGCGGTTACTGACCCGTACATGCAATCGAAGGATTTCTGGTCTACGAAGCGGTATAGTGTGCGATCGAATTGGGGAGACTGGATTGCTATGTAATCTCTCGTTTTATTATGCGTTGCAAATGTGTTTAATGGTCTGTAGAATCAAATAACAATTTGGTGGCGCAAAACAAAAATCATATTCCGGAATTATGTTTTTAAAAATGAGAGGATATGTCGGACAAACATTGCGAGTTTGCTAAGCTGTGATGTCCCCATTTGTTTGTGCGCATATTAAACTTAGCAGTACGAACTTATTTTTTTTAAATCGGAAATTTTAGATGTTTGTTTACAAATACAGACTAGATACAGACAGAGTAGTTATTTATTTCCGCGCACCCTAAACGTTGGCATCACCGCCTACTTCCACGCCCGAAGTGATTGCTTCATTCGAGGTGTTGTCTGTGAGCCATCATTAGTGACAGATTATAAAATATACCAAAGCACAATGATTTTAACAGCTTTATAGATTTAAGTAACGTTAAAAAACAATAATTTAAAAAATATTAAATTTCATTAAATAATGGAATACTGACATGACATTTATTAAATAATGGAATACTGACATCACCATCAAAGAACACAAAAAAAAACTCATTGGCATAGTAACCACTCGCCCATATTCGACAATGCGAGTAACCCTATTTCCTAGTCCATTCAAAATCGCTCTAACTCCTTAAGCAACCCGTGGAAATTCGACAACCTTTGCATTTGCACAAAACCAGCGAAAGTTACGAAATAAATGGCAAACCCCAAAACGCAACCTAGCCAATCCTTCCAACACTATTTTCCCCATTTCCATCATGGTCGAATGAATGAAAAGGTCTCCCGCTCGCATTTAAAAACGGTTGAGGGGACGAGCAAGCAGCAACCCTTTCCCCTCCATTAAAAACGGTTCCTATTTGGCCGCCATTGTGCGTTGAATAGCGCTGGAGTAAGAGAGGAAGGCCAAGGTTGGGTCGAGCTTCGCGCGCACGCCATAGACACGGTCGCATCACAACGCGAAATGTGGGACGAGGTGGCCGCGTTACGAAGCGCCGGCCGTAACACCAGAGTAGGCCACACGCGACAATGACGCGCGCGTATACACACCCTAACCCAAAAAGCTCGCTATTTTCAAAAGGCGTCGAGCGGAACCAACTGCAACCGACCCCGGCGCCAAAATTTTCGTTCGCCCGCGCAACTCTGCCACAAAAGGGACCTGCCCGTGCCAAAATGTGAGGAACCGGATTATACGCCACAACCGCTCAAACCGCACCGCCCTCTTCCAAAAGCTGAAACGACGAAGACGCGCGGGACAACTGCAATCGTCTCTGTTGATTGACCCATTGTGGCGAACTACGCTGCTACGATAAGGAGCAGCTCCGCGACGATGAAAATGTCGAGACGTACAAAACTTTTTTGGAGTGAAGGCAAAGTGGTTGAAACCCTTTTTCCAAACACGAGTGCCTCTTTAATATATGATGCAATGGTAATATTATGAGTGGCTTATAAATGTAGCTGTGGGAATATCAGACATGGACGAAATGCAACAATGGTGACAGAGTTGATGCCAAGTCAAACGCAATTTCATTGGGAATCATTTTAGGTAGACAACGTAAAGACGAACACACACCATTGCATCTGTTTTAATTGCACATGCTAATTTCAAATGTTGACAATGTTGAGAGTATTTTTCAAAATAATAATTTTAAAGAAACACTGATATCTTCAACTACGTGTACCAAATCATATACCAACACCCAATATAATGAATATAATGTGTTCACAGCGTCCCTAGTAGATTTTTTACCTTAGTGGACCTTGCCAAATTTGAAGGCAATGCCGAATAGCCAATGGAAAAGTTTCGCTGTCAAATAAGTTCCGGCGTTACCGTCACAGTAGAAAAGGCAAGGAATATAGGGGTAAATGAAGAAAGTGATGGGTGGGGGTGGAGGGTCTTGGGGTTGCGGTCGGCTAGTGCACGCGCGCCGTGCAAGTGATGAAACAAGCCGCGAAAGTTTCGTTTTTGAGAGCGATCGGGTCAAATTAATTTCGGCCGAACAGCAAGCGCGGCACGAAAACCTATCGAAAACTTTTATTGCCGGATTCATCAATGGAATTCGAGAGCGAAAATGCTCGAGCTGGAAGAAGTAACGTGTAAGCGATAAAGCGGTGGTTCCCAACTAGGGCCGGGCATCTCCACGGTACAAGAGAGGGCTGGTTGCTGACGCACGTATGAGGACTCCATCTCAGCCACCTTGTCAAAACAAACCGAGTAACTTACTAAATATAATTTCACCAAGAAACCATATTCGAAAACTGAAGAAATTTGAAGGGTAAAGTAATATTTTTTTTAACGTATTAAACGGTTCAACGTGGGGTTAAGCGCGAATCACATCCGATTTGAACAGCAAAATCTAACCAATAACAAACATCAAAAAAATCAATGGCGTGACTGAAAGGAACTGCATATACAATTTGGCTGTCGTAAAAATAATTAAATTATAGAATTTGGAAGTACTAATAGAGTTAAAACAAAAATAAAGAAACGACGGAGAAAAAAAAACCGAAAACACGCAGACATGATAATTTTTTTGAGATAAAAAGATAAAACCCTATTTAGCTTCGTCAACAACTAGCTAACGAATGAATCTATTCAACAGTCTTCGCATCATGATATAGGAAAACACAAGGCAAAATATTCGTCCAGGAAGGATAAGAGAGGCGAACCACAGGTTAGAGAAGCACCAATCAGAGATGGCAAGCGAAGTCGACGGCCAACTTTGGAACACGCAAACGCGACATGTAGCCTACGCCCACTTTGGGCCGCGAGCTTCGGGAATACAAATTTTGAAGTTCGGCTTTCGGCGTTCCCTTTCACTTTGCCGCGATGCCGACACACGGCGTCGTTTCTCCTTCCAAAGTTGGAGGAGGAGGAGGAAGAAAGAAGGCTAAATTCTATCTACACCACATATCCAACTACACTGTAACATACACACACAGCTAGCGTGCACATAGTTCCTGAGCAAGCGCCGATCGAATCGACTATAAACCCGCCACGAACCCCCCTCCCGCGTTAAATAACACTTAATAGCGTTAATTCGCATCTAGTTCATTCGAAGTAATTTGCTGAACCATCGGACAGTTAATAAAGAACAAGCAATCAATTACGGGCGAGCGTTTCTATAATTGGAGAGCGAGGTCGTCAGAGGGGTGGTGCCAGACACTTCGAAGCCCAATTTACACGAGCTTTTCACGTTCTGCGTCGTGAAATCGCCAATTTGCTTAGGCCAAACATGCACGACAGAAACGGACCGCCATCTTGGATTTCACTCACCAGAGAGCATGAGAAAATTTAGTGTCAATAATTCCCTGATATTCGAAAAAGAAAATTGCGCTCAAACCATCAAAATGAGCTGATACGATTTTTAAACAGATCAGACTGGACTATTGAGTATATGTATATTGAAGAATTAAAAAAATTATGAGTTTATGGAGCAAAATTAAAATTCCAATTTGGTAATGCCCTTAATGGTTCACCGAATAGTCGGCAATCAACACAGCTTTACAAAAAAGTCGTGAGCTTTGACAAAACATTTTTATATCAATAATTATAAATTAAAATACTTAGAGCTCGATTTTCCGGCTGGTGGCGTTAACGTCGACTTAACACGAAATAAACGCCAAATGGCGGCAATTGCTCACATGGATGGGCATCCAAGTCATATACCGAAGCGCCTTTCCTTGACTCCTAACGACCAAGAAGGCAGCCGGTACGGATACAAACGGTTCCCCCTTAATTCGCTACTCGCTGATGTCGACGACGATCATAATTTGGGTCTGTTCTCTGCGAAAAGAACCAAAATTGGATGAGGGCGATATCTAACGCAGACTGGAGGAATTTCGGGCGCAGACGCCGGCGTATAGAAAGACCTGCATCGCCCGAGCGAAGCAGCAGCAGCAGCAGCAAAAGAAGAAAAAAATATATAGAGACGAGAAAATGGGGAAAAATCGTTCGTCTGAGACTTGGGTGGAAAGTCTGAGAACGTCGTCGCTGCTAAAAGAAGCTGCCAAGAATAGCCAGGAAGTTGGATTCCATTAATAGGCGATGCTTGAAAATAGGCGACGTCAAGCATCATTGCTGTGCTAGGCTATACCCGGGCGTAGAGGTAAGCTCGCCGAGACGAGAGTGTCGTCACTAGTAGGACATGTGCCATTGGGCGAACGTCGCCATGTTACGACACTGTAGTCTGCTGAATGATTTCAGTTGCATAAGTGAAAGCATTGGCCATCTCAAGGTAACGAATTTCTATCGCTCCACGAAGCTCGAGTCACTAGTCTACAACAACAAATCGATAAACGACAAAAATATATTTTAAAAAATGTGGAAACGAGGAAAATAATCCAAGATCGAGTTTATATAAAATAAATGAATGAGGGCAATGTTTCAAAACGCCTTTTTTCTAATAGTGTTTCTGATTGCCAAATAAAAAGCGATTTGTAATATTAAATGTATTATTTCTAAATAAATAAAAAAAAAATTCTCATTCCCCATATCTACCTCGGCTTGAAAGGACAAACCGCCGCTGACAGAGGGCTAAAATTAAGCGAGGAGAAATTGGGAAGAAAAATTCCTTGTCAAGCAGAAGAAAAATGGCTGATTACAGCAAATGCTGACTGGCGGTAAGAAGGCGAGGCGCGCCGCCAGAAAGTAAAAAAAAACACCCAAGTCCTTTGTTGAGATTGGCACTAATTTCAATTATCCGCAGAGACGGGACTGAAGTCTCGCAGCCACCAGAGAAACATACCGTTCGCTGCCAACAAACTCGAGGCGATGCTAACGACGCTAGTATCAAATGCGTGCTACTAGCGTCGCACATAGCGGCGTGCGTTTTATGATGGCAATCCACACATACTGTAGAACACAGTAGGAGAGACACGAATACATTATGAATGATAAACGTAGATTAAAGAAAATATCACCGAATTGAGTTCATGATGCGAATTTGCGTTGGTTAACATTTTTAAACACTCTTACTTACCACGACAAATCACTGACAAAATGAAATCAAATGTGAATTGCTTTGCAATAATTCTATGAAATGAATATTTTTTTCATTAATGCAATGCTTGTGGAAATGATCTTTGAAGTGGAAACAAAATTAATATTTAATTAAAATTTTCCATTTTAATTTTTAAGCCTTTTAAAAAATTTCATTATTTCTTTTTTCCTTTCAACGTCCACACAACATTTTAAACATACACTTTGCCACACATTTTTCAAAAGCACGGTATCTATCCTTCCGGGCCTCTAGTTTCAGTGAGATAGAGAAAATAAGTTGATCAAAACTTTAACCCATTATAGTTACTGTAAAAAAAAGTGCCAACTACGCGGTTACAACTAAAATGAAGGAGAACGTTCGCTTTTTTCAATTCAAAACACGTCGAAAACCTACGAATCGTGTCACTCTCTCAGTGGTGTCTTTAACCCTTCGGGGACGCTGCGCCCCCTAGTGGCAAGTGTCGTGGGAACGCACAATGGGGACTCGGGTCTTCCCGCTATTGTAGGGGGTGGAAACACTGAGACAAACTCGACTGCTACCATCTTGGAGCAACCAACCGTATCACGTGATCTAATATACACACACACTGAAACTCAGTATCTATTTGAAGAAAGTAAAGTTCGCTAATGAGAATCGAAGTCGGTATACGAAGAGGTTAGACCCCCCCCCCTCCCCCCCGGCGTAAATATAGAGAGACCGTGGCATGTACAAACAGAAGGACGAAAATATATCACTCTCGGATTGAGACCCATTCTTTCTGCACACAGTGGGAGTTTCGAGATAAAAAAAAACTTGATTCCAAACGAGAGAAAGAAAATGATAGGTTCCTTTTCGCCGGTGCCCGAGGGAAAGGCAAGTTCGAAAAATACTTTTAATGAAGAGGTCGAATGCGCGTGGCAGAATTAAAAGCAAGTGTTTTTTTTTTTTCCTTTCTAATCTGGGCGTGAACATTGGAAAAACTCTTTTGGGACCGACTCGGTTTAGCGGATCTGTCCGCGGCGATCGACTAATGGTCCTCCAGGCGAGCTTGACCATCGCCAACGGAAATGGGCTCGCCAACTGTAGGAATCCCTCTTAGTGCTACATTCCTCCTCGGATCCTCGGTCAATTGATTTCGATTAAACGTGTGATACAAACATTCGCGCCTCAATCGAATTACAGCCTCAAACAAAACATTGCTCGTGATGCTGCAAATGAAAACAAGACTAACGTTAAAATTGCGTGGACTCTCAGACACTTGTTCCGTGTGTCAAGAATCACGCTGATAACAAAAGATCCGTTGTCAATTGGCGAAAGCGTGGGTCTCGGGAACACACAAGCGCGAAAGAAAAATAAGGTAAAAGTGCCAATAGAGTCTCCACCCCGCTGTTTCCGTTTTAAGGCGCTTAACTTGGCCTCTAATTGTCTTCGACTCGCACGGTGGTCACTCTCTATTAGAGCTGTAGTGGCGGCGGTAAGCTGCAGTGGCCGCCGGTCCACTCCAGTGTCCAGCGGGGAAACGGATTAAATGGCGTGACCGGACCAACTGGCACGGCCCACCAAATCTCGCCCTCCACGAGTAGAACATGCACATTCTATGCAATTGCAATTGTATATAGAAATCACGAAATACCGCTGCGCAACTTAACCGGTCTGAAGACCGCCGCGCGCAGTTCGCCAAAACACAAATCGCAAGCTCATTTTTTTGACGTCACACTTAATTTGTCGCATCGCTTTTTAGTGGGCGGGGGAAGGTGGTATAGAGAGAGGGGGTGTAGGTGGATGCTGCGTCGCAGAAAACCAGGAGTTGTGGCGGCGGAGAGAAATTGTTGGTCGCATAAATATTCCACATGTCTGATTGTTGTCGGGAGAGAAAGAGAGGGAGAGTCGGCTCGCGTGTCGCGAGATAATAGTGACGGCGGTGTGGTGCGGTGGTGGTGTTGGGTGGGGGAAAGTGTGGTTCGGATGGTGAAGGTGCGATGCGAATTGTGGAATTTCGCCTTCCATTTCCTTTCCCACCCCCGCGAGCAACACAACCTTCTGTCTGGTGTGATATGCGCCAACAACGAGAAACGGCAGCCGACAGAGTTTTCCCGCCCCGTTACAACGCTCATTAAGTAGATGAGTGATGGTAGTGCCGTGTGGGCGGCAAAGAGATTCGCCGAGCCCAAATCTTTGATCTCCTCGAAAATTGAATCTTCCGAAACCGTTGTACCACAAATTTTGTGTCACACGCTCAAAAACGCTTTTAAAAAAAATCGCACGTTGCGCGCAGCATTGCGTGGAGGAGAGGGGTGGTTGTTGTTCTCGCGCTCCTTTATCACAACGCCTACACACGCTATTTAATTTATGTGTGCCTCTCCCAACATCTCCCCTCCCCCGTTTAGCACTGGGGATGAAACAATGGCAGCGCTGCTCTACCATGACTGAACAATGAGATAGCATGAGTAATTAGAAAACTAATTTCTAAGAAGATAAAAATAAAAAATATTTTTTATACTTTTCGGAGTTTGTTTTCTTTCTTTTTTTTTCAGTCGGAGTTACTATTTTATGATGTTGTTAAGAAAAGGAAATACCTCTCAGATTTCATGAATCAATCTCATCAAATAGCTAATTTAATTAAAATTCGCGGAGAAAAAAATACATATTTATATTAAAAAGATCGAAAATCTATTTCCATGTACATGGTCTAAACAGCACATTGATCCAACAAGAAACCAATCAAAATGGCGCAAACTAGTTCGAAATTCACAATAGCGATTCTGCTGCTGTTCCTATCGATGGAACCCAGATGAGCACTGATGGTACAAAGTCATTTTCAGAAAGAAGGTAGCCAGGACATCGACATACTCCTGCACGAATTCCGTTGCTCTCTAGACGAAAGCGATGGAGCAGACAATATATGGTTAGCATGCAGAAGAAGCCTCGATCCAAATTGCAAGTGTAGCCGTTGGCGAATTCCTTCCAATCGCGCAGTAACAGCTAACAGCTGGCATCCAGAGGTCTTGCGTACACAGACCCGTGTATATTTATTTGTGCGGATAGAGGATGGAGAGGAAAGAGACGCGAGAGAAACAAATTCGTTCTAGTTTCAAACGAAAATGAGTCCTCGTATATAGTCAGCCGCATACAGAGACATTCACTCGGTAAGTGCACGTCATAAGCTCGCTTGTAACCCGTGACATTTCATCTGTACGCCTCTCGCTGATGCAAGAGCAGGCATATATTTTTTCCACAATCGTAACATGTGTGGGCGCGGATCAAAACATGTGGAATGCATCACATACATATTTGATGCGCTCCCTTGGATCATCCAGTCATTACCTACGGCCTAGGGTTCGAATCCCGGTTTGAGCTTTTGAGCGTAAAGAAACAATAACCGTAGAACTTTCAAATAATATTTTAAACCTTAAGGCTGCAATATCATTAAAATATCTATTGGATTGATTGAATATTCAAATTTTTTTTAATCTGGTTCAATCTAAACTTAATAATCCTAACAAAAATCAGCACGTACAGCTTACACAATAAAACTGTGTTCTAAGCCACTATCTTTATCAAAGAATGAAACCGTCAGACTTGCTCCAGAACAATCTAGCGAGCATTACTGGAAAACAAAATGCTGTGAGAGGCGTCACATAGCATTTGGAACGTGTGACCACTACCACTATCAAATCACTGGCCCCGGAATCCAGCACCATTAATTTTAATGATTTAATGATAGGTGGCTTTAAGTTTGTCAGGTACATCAACAGGCGATGACTCTTTTACGCTCCTTTGGGAACACCCGATTACAAACAAATAATAGCGCAAAAAATATGTCAACACGAGATATGTCAATAACAAAACAGCATTTTGCGAAAACATGTTTACACAACTTGGCACGGTTGAGCGCGGAAACTGTTTAAGTCGGACAGGGCTTATTTCGACCGACGATGTTGTAAACCGCAGTTAGCAAAAGTTTCTAACATCGTCGTAGACACACAGACGACGACATAAATCTATACGCGATCCATCTAGCCGAGGATACACATTTTTTGTGCCATAATTAAAAAACTGTTGGCCTCGGGGCTGCAAATACTGTACATTCGTTTTATTTGTAGAAAAGCAGGCTTTATGGGAGAGCAAAGAGAGCGAATCTAGAGACGGGAGGAGAGTCGGAGAGATGCAAACTTTTTCTGTAATATCGATTTTCGCCACGCGCGCTACGCATTCTCGTATACATGACACGAGTATATATCTAACTAGTACGCGCGACATGTCGCTCCCCCATGGCCTTTCTCGTCCACGAAGATCCCGAGGCAACTGCACGACCTACTATACTGATGTTTGGTTCATCTTTTCTGTCGGGTTCAGTGGGTGAAGTCAAGAAAAGAAACTCCACATAATTGGCTGCTTGCACTACAGCTTGTGATGTCATACCGTAGGAAGCTGTTGGTTCCAACTGTGGCCGCTAGTGGCGCTCTTTAATAGCAAGAGCGGGCAATTTTGGACATAAGTCACATTCATGAGTGCGTCACCATAGTCTAGCCATAGTAGAAATGCTTTTCCAGCTAAACGTTTAAATAATTTCACAATTCTTAAAATAAATTTGCAATAAACAAAATAATTATAAATTGCAAATAAAATTTTCCAAAAAAAACAACTAATAATTTTATTTAAATAAAATTTAAAATTTACAGGGTGCAGGGTGTAATAAACAGGGTGCAGTAACCCTGTAGTGCACAAGGCGCTACGGTGATTTATAAAAAATAAAAAAATGCTACATCACTCTGGCAAATAGCTGGCGACAGCAACGCAATCAAGCGATATTATGAGATGCTAATATAAAAACTGAAGCTAGTACGCCGCTAGAAAGTAACGTACACATGTATTGAAAGTGTAACATATATGCAAGCACGTTCCAACAACAAAAAAAGTTAGACAAAAGGGGGAGCATCGTAGCAACTGTCGTAGAGATATCTTGTTTGCGGTTATACGCCATTTTCATTAAGAATGTCGAGGGACTTCCAGCAAGGCAGCGCTAGACTTCCCAGTAACATAGCAACCTACCCAATCCAATATCGAAAATCTAATATCGCCCCCAGGTTCGATGAGCTTCCAAATTGTCAAAAGATGCGGAGGGTCTCAGTAACCGCTTAGCGTGTGGTACAGACGCAACTTTGTGGCATGTACACTTTACTAAAAAGGCTAATGCGATTTGCGGTGCTTGTTTACAGAATTCGATAAGTATCGATGAATTTGATACGTCTTGGGCGATCGATAGATGGCCAAGTCAGGCGAACGAGTAGAATAACAAGATTGAGTTTATATATCCATTCTTTTTTTCCTTGACTGGCGGCAATACATTCAAGACATGGCAAAGCGCAGCACGACGATATGTATCGCGGTTGCTTCGATAGATAACGCGAATTTATATTCACGAGAAAGAGAGGCACTCGTTCTTCGGGCACAGAAAATCGAACAAAGAATGAGTTCACCAAACAGAAGATACACGGTGAAGCAAAATGTTTCGGAAAAGAAAATCGGCTGATACAACATGGCTAAAAAAATTGTTATTCGTGCAACTTGGTAGCGCTACTAGCGGTGACAATAGAAAACATAAAAATGCCATACAATACGGCATTCCACTAGCAAAATATCACGATACCATATCGCAACCAGGATTATGCTATTTATGTACACAAAATCATTTGAACGAGCCCCACCATATCTCGTGTTGATTTACGGATAGGATTTTCTTAACTTCTCTTATGAAAATAAGTTAATCACGAAAGTACACAATTTGCACGACGGCTAAGTCAATTTAAAACTACAGTGCACAAATCCGATGACGCCAGCGTCGTCAATGTTCATTTTTCAAAGAGGGGAGCAAGGATATCTAAAACATGGAACGTCACAATTGGAACAGCTCGGAACGTTACCATCCTTTCCCACCAATTTTGGCAACCAACGCCATAATTTTCAATGTTTCTCTAACACCGTCAATGTCGTTGGCATTTGTTGCATCCATGCCGGGACAGGGAAGCCAGAGACGGAGACAGAGAGATGAATGGCGCTTTTCTAACCCCAGATGGCGCCCGGTATTCGCTCCTGCGTATTCGGGGGGGCGGGAGACAGACGCGCGAGAAAGAAGGGTCCTGCGCTCCTCCACAGTTCACTCATCCAATTCTTCTTCATCAGTCTCCGGGCAATTAATTATCTCAGCCCAAACATCGAGTTAGCGGCTTGCTTGTGAGAGAGCCTAGACGTGTTCAGAGTTACGCGGCGGCAAAATCCTACCGAGGCCCCGCGCCCGCCAGGCCTGAGCTGGGCTTGACATTATAATGAGATATGTTGGTCTTGTCCTGCAGACGTCGGTTGACACTACCTTACTGTAGAGGATCCCCCTATATTAAATTGACGCCGCCTAACGGGAAAACGAGGAATAGGTGTCTGTGATTCGGCGATGCCGTCGCAGTGCCATCCCAGGAATTGCAATTGTGTTTGATGATTATCAAACTACATGAAATGGCTGAATGTCGCAACTGTTAGTGATGCGCACTAGATGGTTCTCGGTCTTAATGGCATCTAATAAATTAGGATCCACCAAGCACGCAGTACAAATTAAAGGGCAAACCGATGGAAAGTTGGGGTCGCATTTTAGACCCCCTCTTCAAAGGTGATTTCCTTACTTATAAACGGAAACCCTATAATTTATTTAATTCAATATTGAAATTCAGTACAATGTAGAAAATGAACTCAATCAGTAACAGCCGGAACACAGGAATAAAAAGAAAAATTAAAAAACGAAAGAGATTGGAGAAATGGCTTGAGATTTGAGGTTCCGGGGTGAGATAACTACAAGCTCAATTTGAAAAAAAAAAAAAAGATGCATTGTTCTAAAGTTATTTTTCCATTGGGCTGGGAAAGTTTACAAGCTTACGAGAAAAGCCTTTTAATTTTATTCCAAAAGTAGTCAATAATTATAAGCCGGAGGGTTTCAGGAAGATATGCCGATTCGATGCGAAGCCAGAGAGTGAAAAATGTAAATTGACGAGGAGCTTAACAAAAAAAGAATGACGTCCAAATGGTACAGAGCACGCCACGTGCGACGAGGAGTTCTGTCGAATGGATCTGGCAGAATTGAAAGGAGGGGGCGGAAGATGGCGAATGACTACATCGAAATTCCAACCACTTTTTGAGCGGTAGACACCGGCAAAAGAGATGGGGGTCAGGCTAAATAGAGTGCGTAGAAGGGGAGGAGGGGTGGAAACCTGTCTGTTAAAGAGCGTGTTCCCGAGTTCAATTTCAATCAGACAACTTAATTGCTAAGCTTCAATTAATGAAAAGGCCAAGTAATGAGCCGGGCTTCAGAAATTAGTTGCAAACTCCGCCTCCTTCGCGTCGCATACAAGACTATATCTCAACACACGCGCAGAACGGAAAGACCGACGCTAGATATGCTAATAAAAGCGCGTGCGCGAGAGGGCCTGCGCCCCCTATATTCACGCGTGAATAAATTGAATTATTATTTCACGGGGTGAGCATGGCTGCAGCGCTGGGAGGATCATTTCAGGACATACCGTCGCACCAGCGAATGAGCCCAAACACCCACCACACACGTAGAGCGTCGCGCGGAGGCCGGGGCTATAAATTTGAATGATTAATTACGGATTGTTTTAATTAGATAATCCGGTCTCCGTGTTGACTCTATTTTAATTGCTGGCTCCTATATTTATCGCAATGCCATCCCTGCGCGCCGAGCCACCCCAGCGGTGGCCGCCCCTCTCCACCCCCAAAATATATGTCAGGAATGGCACGAAGAAAAGGCAACTTTGCGTTGTCGAAAATGCCACCACAGGCTTCCACAGGCAACCAAGGCAAATACATGTAGCCTTTCTCAGGTTTTTTTCATATTTACTGACCTACTCTGACTTTGATATAAGGAAAAGAACCCTGCAAGAATACATGTAAACATACCTGGCTTAAGCTAATGTTTCAATTAAAACGGGACTCATTAAGTCATTAATGAATGACCCGTCTAGTCCAGTCGGTATTGCGACCATTGCGGTGTGGGCGGTCCCGGACTCGATTCCCGGCGCAGGCTCTCGGTTATTCGGTCCTTGAGTACTGGTGACAATGTGCCCCACACTTACTATCTAAGCGATACGATGAGTATAGGAATTATAAACAATCGAAATATAAATACTAAAAGTATAAAAATCAAATTATCGCTTAAAAACGAGCGTATGTTTCTAAATTCAGTATACGTATAACAGTAACTGATCCCAAAATTGACATTGTAGCGCCAATATAAAATAACCACATATATAATCCTGAGGACATATGTGTTGTTGGTAAAGACTATACGCGGAAATAAATGTATGTTGTCGTCCGAAGGCCGAGAAGCGGCAACAGGGGACCGGCCGCATGATGGACGTTTCGCGGCAACAGCGAAACATATGCCCGTCCGCGCGCACCACCAACAAAGCCGTAAGCGCGCGTAAGACAAAACCTCCCCGGCAGGAATACAATGAACAATATGCCGTCAGTAAGGCGGAACTGGAGATTCCAGCTTTTGTCCGCATGTATTTCCTTTGTTTCTGCTAAACTATAAATGGCAATTCGCGGGGAGAGAAGCACACGCGCGACATACGCGAGACTGCCATGTCGGCAAACTAGAAACGGGTGACCCAGGGTTCCGGCCGCGTCTGTAGAAAACAATTGGCCTTCTAAAACTTGATATCAGAGTCAAAAAGTGATCCACGTATGAACCACGATAGCATCACGAAAGGATAAAGTGATATACAAAGTACAGGGTGGTTAAAAAACACCCCCCATAAATTTTGTAATATTTTCTTTAATATTTAATCAATTCTTTTGAATTTCTTTTAACAAATAAACTAATAATATACTAGCATTTTGACTATTTAATTTTGTTTCGAAAAAAATTCCTTTCGCTTTCACAAACTCTCGAATTTGCACTCACTTATAATTATGTGTATTGAGCATGTTCATTTTACTCGATTATATTTTAAATCGGCGATTTGAGGAAATATATTTTATTTTTCATGCGCCCGATAAAATTCCAAATCTTATTTGTTGCTTGTCTATGCTGAGACTAAGGCGACATATTAATCAGTCAAACAATGAAATTGGTTTCATATTCAGGGTACAATCGCATCAGTTTCGAACATTATAGAATGCATCCTTGTTTGCTGAACCTTGTTAATGGAATTGTATTCACTTTCTTGAAACATTTCAGACGAAAATCTTGTTTAGTTATTCCGAGAACAAATCATTGTTAAATTCCTAATATGTTTGTTCTAAATTTCAAATTTGTCGTTTTGAATAATATGGTTTCAATTGCTCTCTTAGCTTTGCACTCGAACTTGCTGTTCCGCACGTTATTGATGCGAAAGTTGCCAAATGGCGCGCGCGACTTTCAGCGTGCATGGAAGCAAAAGGAAACAATTTTTTTTAAGTCCAAATATCCAAAATATTAGTATATTATTAGTATATTTGTTAAAAAAATTCAAACGAATTAATTAACTATAAAAAAAATATTAACAAATTTCTAGGGGGGTGTTTTTTTAATAACCACCCTGTATACGTGTACACGTGTATCGTTGATGAAAACGACAATTGCTGCCCCTGATAGACGGCTAGTGCTAAACACACAGAGCACTGCTACTCTACGGGGAAACCAACATTCGGTGTAAACATCTCGGCTCAGCCGATAAAACTAACTTGAAAACTCGTATGCCCCGGTTTTATCAAGCTTAAGATGGAGTCCTACTGTCTATTAGTACATTAGTTACCACAGTAGGAGAAATTAAGTTTATTCGCAAAACATATAAAATTAACGGACAACGAGTTTTTCTACAGAGGGAATGGATGGTTCGAATCCATTTTGCCCAGAAACAGTAACGAATTGTAATCAAATTTTTTTTTAAACTTTTAGGCATCGTTATCCCATTTATCTCCTTACATTTTAAACAAACTTGTTCAGTGAAAACTGTTCACAGAATAAAATAGAAAATTAAATTACACTAAAAAAAATTAATAAATATACCGAATATAAAATTAGGCACGTAACCAATTACGGTGAATTAGAAACAGGTGAATTAGACAACGAATTATAATTTCAAAAATAAATAAAATGTTAATCACGAGACCGCGTGATTTGAAGACGAACGAGATCACAAACTTAATTTAGAAGAAATTAACTCTGTCGTGATTAACATTTTATTTATTTTTGATCTTCCCTTCGACGAACTTTCATCCTACCATCGTTGATTTACTTCTACGATACTATATTGAATTATAATTTAACAAATAATACAACGGCTCCAAAATGTTTATTATTTCTGCAAAATACTGTATAAAACAACTCCGCCGACATTTGCTTCCCCCATCCTGGCAGCGTTGTACTTTAGCGCCTTTGTTGGTACAGAGCACACATAGGTGGAAAGCTTAACCGTCGCATTGATTTTCACTAGCCAGCGTTTGTGCCGCATTTATAATTCAGGTCGCTACAGGACACGCTAAAAAAAGCGTATTTTCCCAAACGAATCTACCACTATCCCCAGCCACCACCCACTTGTTTCTTCCTCTTTTATTTGCCTTGTCGCGAAGTCGACTATATACGTCCCGCGGGAAGGGGAGAGAGGGCCCGGCACCTGTTTTTTTTTTCTTCCCTTCCCCGTATCTCTCTCTCACTCCACGGCTGACTAGACCACAGTACCAGGACTACCTTGGTCTATACGCTATACAGTACATGCGAGAGCTCGTACGCGCATGATCGTCACGATGATGTACGTATCCTATCGAGCCGCCTGCGCCCCGTGACATGGCCACGCCGTACACGGCGGAAGGGCGGTTGCTAGGCAACCGATGATGCCGTAAGCAAACTTACGACCCTCATCCGTAAACAGAAAACGCCGGTAAGAGATATTCTGTAGGCAATATTTGCGATACACCAACATCGCATAGATACGCAGACTATATACTGTATATAAATGTGGATACCGTGTCAAAGAATGAGAAGAGGAAAATGATTGAAACATCTATGACGGGACGTCAGGCTTGATGGGCACTGTATTACGATCTAACCAAACATATTTTGGTAGAAGTGGAATGGAGGACCATTTTACAAAAAAATACAAGTACCTTATGGTTATTGTTGATGTTGGGAATACAAATTGCCAATTCAATAAAATTGACATTTAAAGTTTCATTTCGAGCCGACAATAAATCGACCGATAACGGTTAACCTAGAATTTTTTTTCTATTCCTGTAGAGAAAACGTTAAAAAGTAGTATTCTTTGCCTCCAGGAGCTATCTTACCATTTTGTAAATTTCACTTGTCTCTATGGACTATGAACTTTCACAAAACTTTACATACAACCTTTAACTAAACCATTCAATAAAATTACGTAGTTTGGAAAGCATTACTACTAGCAACTTGACGTGTTGCACATACACACAGAAAAACTGACTTAGACATATTCCCTTTTAGATACGGAGTACCAACCACCCACTACTCTTGTTCTAAAACATAAGTTCAGGTTGTGATTATATTTTAAATATATATTGTATTTTTTTAAGCCAAACCCACGTTCATCACCCATCCTTCTCCCATCTACTCATTCTAGGTTCTGCCGTCATGCTCTCATTTTCATCCATCGGCAAACACATGGTCCATAATTGAGGAGCGGCGCTCAGGTAAACAAAGATCGGGGACTGTCCGTAGGGAATGCGATGGCCACATTTGAATTCCGTAGGAAGAGTGGCTAAGGGACTGCGCAGAGAGCGCACGAGCCGCGGAGTGGCGGCAGACTAGGCGGTGTATTCTTTGTTCCATTGAGACCCTCCGCGTAAAGAAACATTCTTGTAGCCCAAAGCTTGTCTTTTATCGATTGCACGTACAAGCATATTAAATGACCGCTTAAAATGCAATAAACGTGAAGTTGCCCAGGGAGGATGTGAAAACTTAATTCAAACAAAAAATGAAAAACAAGTTATATATTAGTGTTTTCATTTAACCACGAGAATACCGCATCCCTTTCATGGAGGAATTCCCTTTCATGGAATACGAAAGAACATTGCATTAAATAATTATATCGAATGGAATAACTAATGTAACCGTTATTTTTGTGTTGGAGACGGTAAATGAGAACTGCAAGCAGCAAAAAAGCTACGGTGAAAGGATTAATTTAAATTTCAACATTTAAATTTCTTGAATTGACTAGTTCAAAGATTCAGGATGTATAGGCCAGGGAATGAGATTGGGTCTCACAAACATTCGTCAGAGGGAGCCACATATACGTGTAGTGGGGAGGAGGAAGATGCGACATGGGGAAAATAATATACATAGGAGTCGAACTTTTGATCTACGCTGGGGAAACGTCTATGGTACATCAGCCGATCGCATAAACAACAACGAACGAAGAGAGGATTTTCGCATGTAGATGGGGTGAAAAGGAGGGGGCGAGAGAGGAGGGTGACAAAGGATGACGGAAGGAGGCCTAATAAAAGTGATGATCAGAAGCGAGCTAGATAGAGTGAAAGGGGAATACGCAGATCAGAGGTGGAGAAGGGAGCAGTAGTGGGGGTGAGGCAAATTGTGTTAGTTCGATGATCACAGACACGTTGTATCAACATGCGCTGCAGGTAGCACAGACCGTGTTGCCCTGCTTGTCGATAAATGACGTTGCTTCGTCTAGATCAGCTAAGAGCAAAAAAACAAAAACAAAATTGGTCTACTGGGTACGGACTTTTTGATTAACGATAAGAATACCTAATGAAGATGAAAAATGTATATTAATAGCGCTCAACAATTTAAATTCCCCAAATTTAAAGTAAGCATCTTCGGGAAATAATATACAATAATTTTTAGAAATTTAATTTTAGTATATTTCGTATATTTTGTAAATTATGCCCACTAAATAAATGTTTAACGCCAAAATGTGATGGTAAAAATATCCTACCTATATTAACCCTGTGTTATCTCTGCCAAATAATCACTGCATTGAACTTCAAGTTGAAAATCGAATGGCAGCAGCATCGACGCTAAAATAACCCAGATCTCTTTTTCCCAAACGGCGATTTTACCATTAGATCCACTTCTCCCAGCCACGGCATCAATTTCAAAAGACAACATCGAGAACAAACTACAATTGTATATCGCCCTACTATGAAAACCACAAACAGCGAAAATCGAGCAGGTAAATCGAACCCGCACGATATGAGGAAAAGTCCACGTTAATTAATTGGTTCATCTAAAGAGATCCAGGGCAGATCATGTTGACTGTAATGGATTTTCGACAACAAGCGCTACGCCGCAACAGCAGCGCGTGGCGAAAGAGCGCTGTTCCGTCAGACATGATGGAACGTCTAACGAAAGGGGCAGGTGGCGCCCTCCCTCGGACGACGAAACCATTAACCGAGAGAAGGACAACGCACGTGATGCGGCGTGGTAAAAATATATTATCCGCAAGTTTAACCTGCAATTAATGAGATTCATATTTGAGAAATTCACTTTTGGGATAATCCGGGCCAGTGCTCCGGCATCGTACATCATGTAAGGAGCCGTTCATTAGGTTCGCCTGACCAACTCGCAAACGGGGAGGGGGTGGGTCCGAAGTTTCGCAGATCAGCGACGATCTACAGTGCGCTGGGATCAGTCCGGAAAGTAGGGGGGTTGTACGCCGATGTGCCGGTGGCGCTGTCGGCGTCGGTCGCGGCGCGCGTCACGGTCTCCCGCCTGCACTCACTCAAAGTGGGAAGCAACGCGTGGAACATCGAAAACTCATTAACGCCGACGCCGCCGAAAAATATTCAAAGCCAAGTGTCAATTTCAATTTGATAATCAGCGTTCGCGCGCCCCGCGCCCCCCGCCCCCCTCCTCGCCTATAAATAGACGTTGTACCCAGGAACCTTGCGGGGAGTGATGCAGCGTAGAGACTAGATTATCTTTCAATTTAATCAGCGAAGATGAACTTCGAGCGTGTCAGAAGAACCAAAGGACCCTGTAACACGCGTGTTGTATCTATGCTTACAAAGAAATAGCATTTATGTAAAGCCACCCCCTGAATGCAAGCTTTTTGCGCTGTAATAATAAGAAATAATAGGAGAAAAAAATCAAGCTCAGATAAAATGCTGTTTCGCCAAACTGATTAAAAATTTAAATAGAGAATCGGACATTCATTTCGAATTTAATTTTGCTATTTCTTCGATTCCCACTAGAAAATATATTTTTGTGACTGTATACTAAAGTGCGGTATAGCGACGTCGAGGAAAAATGCGGGGAGAGGGTGAAAGGAGAGTAATGAAATGATCCGTTGCGCATGGATGAATAGAGATGATTCCTACCTCGTTGGTATTCCATCTATGTCTCTGGGTGGGAAAGTGGTCAGCCTTCGGGACGCTTTCTAGATTCTCTGGTAGCTTCACCACCTTCTGGAGCTCGGACCCATCTTCACTATCTAAAAGTACAAAGAAACCACAAAATATTTAATCGACAATGAATACAACTAATATACACAACAATAATACATGAAATGTTCGCGATCATTGAGCGAGAAAAAAATAACAATGTTATGTTCCATTGATTGTTGCTTGTTGCTTGTTTCTCATTTTTGTTTATTGTTTATTTACTGTTGGATTAGGTTGGGTTGGGTTTGACGACGGGTGACAAGACCCGTCGCCGTCACCCCACTTCACCGGACAGGTGAGGGGGGGGGAATTACCCATCCCTTAGTCAAAACCTATATCCCAGCTATGAGGGATGGGGAAAGGAGGGGGAGGAGAAAGTAGGTAGGGATAGGATTGGAGAGGAACTGCGGTGCAAATCGCAACCCTGTCCTGGAGGATTTAAGATCCTCCTATTAAGTTTTCATTTCTCGCCTCAAGTAGAAAATGGTTAGCAAATGGCTACTAAAACATATAACCGAATATGTTACGAGATACCTAGGGTACATGACAGGGTAATACAAGTTATAACTTTTAATGGAGAATAAGTGGCCTTTAGTTGGCACCTTGTACTGCTAACGATATGTCGGCCTTTGTCAAAATAAAGCAGAAGTCGCCACAAAGTAGGCATATTTCCAGTTCGATGAAGATAAACACTAAATCCTTGCATAGACAAAATATGGACTGATAATTAAATACACGCAGATAAGTTTGCAAATTAACCCTCTCGTTTTCGGCGCACGACTCCAGAGTTAATTAGACAAACAAAGACCTTTAATCCTTTTTCGCGTGTGTCTGTATAGCGGAAATTATACATTTGATCCTTGTCCCCTATTTACACACGCAATTAATAAATTTGAAAGAAAAAAATGATTAGATAATTAGGGTTATTTCGTGTAGTACGAGTCGTTATCGCGACTAATCCGGTACAACGCAACGGAAATTGTGAATTCGTTTCATGGTCCACAGAACGACAGGCGTCGGGCGGAAAGAAAAAAAAAATAGAAAGATAGAACAGGGTTACCCGCGGTGCCGAGAATCGGAAAAGTAGAGGAGAAAAAAATTATAATCTCGAAATAACTCGTTTTTATCGCGATGACCCAAGCTCGCGATATACGGAACGACTCAATTCACGCGTATTCGCGAAGTGCACACTGTGAGATAAGTACAGATTTCTTGAACTGAATCCAATAGTTACTTGAACCATACATTATTCATGCGTTCAAAGAAGTCTAAATAAAGCCCCATTTGAATCCTGAAACCCTCTTCATAACTGCAAAAACAGTTTAGATATGGAGGTTGCTGAGGAAAATGGTTTTACGTGTTACCACAACACGAGAAATACTGAATAATAAAATTTATAAAATCTCTAGATATTCTGCGATATAGATCCAATGAGACACAAATAATAAAAATCAATACATACAAAATGATTCTAAAAAGGCCTAAATTATGTCTTAATGATGTGTTTTTACATTTACGGTACAAACTTAATCAATTTCGATGTGGATGATCGATGTGCATCTCCAACAGAATCACTGTCCGAATTTGCGCCATACCTCACCCACCCTTATTTGACCTTCGAGCACGAAAACATCGTTACAAATTATAATATCCATTCATCTGACATTAAGTGCGGTTAGCATCCCGGGTTGGTCAGTTGCCATGGCAATCTTTGTCCGCGTTTCTTCCTGCCCCTTTGCTCCCCTCAGGCCCAATCTCCCCAGTGGCATCGCTTCAGAATCCAGATTGTCAGTTTCTATTGGCCACTATCGGAAGAGATTCGAGCACATTTCCAAGTGAAGTATATAGACGCTCCTGTATAATCAACACTAAGTAGCTTAGAATTCCAATCGTCCTTCGGGTATATGCGCTCGGGCCAAACGTCATGTGCCAGTTAGTGCAATCAATAAAAGTGACCTCGTTCGCTAACTCCTCTCCCACCTCCTCCCTCACAAATCTTAAGATTCTGGAGCTCAACTGGCTCATCGAACCATCGCAGTTCTGAATACGACTTTAACAACTACCTACAGTTCAAAAATAAATGTACAAACTTGTATACCGTGAAGGAAATGATGGAAGCTGCATACAATAGCAGGGAATTCAACAGATAAAATACAGAGGAAATCCTATACAATTTGTATTACGTTTCCATACCTTAATTTGTGAGCCTATATGCTTTGACGAGCATATAAAGCCGCTTGTAAACAGCAATGGATTTATAAAATATAGATCTCCGATACACTGACTTGTACATAGGACCAATACAGAGTATTTGATGAAAATTCGTTGAAAAAATGCAGTCATTCAAATTCTAATTGAAGATCTACTGCATGAAACGGATAAATTTCACGATCAAATTCGATAAATTGCCAACAGATGGCGGTTGCAGTACACCTAAACATGATAGACAATCCAGTTTCCCCCAAGTGAGTTTCATATTAAAAGATGCCAACCACCGCAGGCAACCGGTCTCAGAAGACCGAACAAAATCCCAATTTATTCTTGGCATATCATCTTCGGTTTTTGTTTATCGACCAGCAAATCGATTCCGAACGCGGTCGAGAGAAAAATTGATGGTTTCCAGTTGCGCCCTATACAGAGACGCCGCCTATAGATACATTTACTTGATGACCGAATAGAAAGGAGAAAAGAGATACACGGAGAACGCGGATCCTATTTTCTTGACTGCGCATCTGATCTAGAGCAGAAATATTCTCGACGGAGATAAACATATACAGGGGAAAGGGGGTGGCACCAGTCGGATAAAAGCGCGGTCAGATTGATCGTAATTGCTGATACGACCGCGCAACCGTAACGAAACATATCCTCGTAGATATGTCGAAAACCACATATAAATATAGATCTTTCGGTCGCCACGCCACGTGTACCTAACCAGATCTTGAACGGAAAGAGCAGTAGGCCCCGCACGTAACTTCGTTTTAGCATGCTGAGACCAACGACAAAATATTGAATACAGTGTTGTTTCGTGGTAGTTGACCGATTTTGGAACAGCTGGGAAAAAGGCAGCACGTGCTCCGATTTTATTGATTTTTTACACGAATAAATAAACACTTAATTCGGGCTCGCTACTGTTGTCCACAAGGTGACAAGAATTTTTCCAGATGGGCTTGTGAAACCAAAATAAGTTTCCTGTAGAACATCCATTCCTGAATTTTTGATAAATTATTTCATTAAAAAAAAATTTTAAGAAAAAAAAAATAATACAGAAAATGGAAAGAGCCAAAAACAATTTTCTAATCAAAATTAACGTTAGGAACAGATAAAGTCGTTTCCACTGATCATGTTTAAAAAGTCTCATTTAACATACAACACATGATACAAATTTGTTTTGTTAAATTATCATGTTCTCAACGTTTATGGAATACTGCGTTCCTTTTTGGTATGGTTGTGCTCTAGTAATTACAGATATTTGACACAGTGACTGTGTTGCTGTTGGTGAGAGTCAATCCAAACAGTGATGGCATCATCAACTCATCAATATTTTAACAGCAACGGCGCACAAGGGCGTTTGTTACACCTCGAATATTACTACGCTATCCGGAAACGCAGTAGTGCGCTACTGCATTTTCTGGTCGTCGAAAAAATACAAATACATCTATCCCCTTCCGTCAACGAGGCGGCAGTCACTTTTATTTCCAACCGAATTTACCTACCAAATTTCCTATTTTCGGTTTCGAAAATTTACACGCGTCACTCGATAAATTGCGGATTTTCGACGGCGGCAATCAACCTCTATTGTTCGTAATGAGCTCGACAGCCCGAATACAGTGTTGTAGCACTCATTATCCATCCATGCCCCTATAAAATAAATTGGGAACATCGCTTCTCTTCCATTCTCTCCCTTTCTCTCTCTCTCTCTATCGCCGCGCAGGAGATGATTTGCATGAAACGATGATGACAGAGAGCACAACTACTCGTACACATATACGAGCATTGTACTCGTATGTTTCGCGATATAGCCATATTCACGAGGGATGTTCGAAGTTTATCGTGTTATGTCTTTCAGCATATGCCTTTAGAAATGAAAGTTGCATGTATCCATCCATGTAGGACACGATCTGTAGGAGGTTCTGCTCCATCAATCATAACACGAAAAGCGAT
This sequence comes from Melogona broelemanni, assembly GCA_033995665.1. Classification (NCBI taxonomy): domain Eukaryota; kingdom Metazoa; phylum Arthropoda; class Diplopoda; order Chordeumatida; family Chordeumatidae; genus Melogona; species Melogona broelemanni. Next base: position 305 of record JAUJYS010000235.1, on the reverse strand, counting down.
TGTGACCATCACAAGATACTACTTTCACTGTACCTAGTTGTAAACTATTAATCAGACGAACCTAACAAAAAGGTAAACTCGTAAAATACGAATTTGGAAAAGAAGATAATAGTAAAAAATCCAGTGTCCGATGGTGCGGCCGTTTCGCCATTGATTGGTCATGGAGGGGAGGTGAATTGCACCAGGTTGTAGGAGTATTGGTGATTTTAGATATTACTGATGTGTTGCTTTTTTTTTTTTTTTTTTAAATTCACCGTAGCGCCTAGTGCACTACAGGAATACTGCACCCTCGTGTCTCTATGGAG
>JAUJYS010000234.1:0-26857 GCA_033995665.1 Melogona broelemanni | reverse complement strand
TCACTTCATGTTATGTTTTTGGTTAGGTAAGTCAGTTTCGCTACGCACCCCACTCGACACCGTATTTTCAGGTCGCTTATGTCTTGAACGTGTAACTTAGCCCAGTTTTCAAATGACAAACCCGCTGGATTACATAGTCCCATGTCAAAAAAAAATATGAATGACCTCACTCAATCACCCATGTGTTGCCGTCACGCATTACGTCATATAACAAGCGCAAGCACTGTACTTACACCGTGTATCGACGTCCGCACACTTTGCCAATGACAGGTGCACGTCACAGTCATGCCTATTACACGGCCGTATGCATAAGTAACAACTTCACAAGCTATTACACGGTAAACATGATATTAACATGTCTCCGGCAGACAAGTCCGAACAGGTTGATTGCCAACTTGCATGGCGCGCCTGCTTCGATTATGGGAAATGCGCCAGAGGCTTAGAAATGACGGTTCGTGTCGAGCACAGCGCCGCTTCGACGAAACCGCGAGCTGCCCCAGCAGCCATATCTTAGCTAAATAGCATATACAGCTATAGAATATAGCATATAGTATATTACATAGCTATCAAATCTAAATAAGTTAGGCGAGCAAAACAAAAATAATTCCGATCGATCTTAGCGATAGATCAAAACCTAAACATTTTTAGTACATGTGCTCACGTTCCATTCAGAAAAAAAAATAGTATTAGGTAAACAAAAATACGAATAGGTTTCAGTCACTTTTAGCTTGAGGGTGTTTATGATATAGGAATTGCGCTTTGAAAACCAATATTGCTAAGGAGAAACAGTTTACGTCCAAACCTAACACGGGATTCCAACGTTCCCTACCAGGTTGCATCGACAATATGTCCGCGTCTTCTTGACGGGGCATTAGTACACACGGTCTACGCTCGCCAATCACCGGCAGTGAACGGGGATATGGATAGTGGACGAACTGACGGCGTCCCAAGTGCTGTCATCGCCAATCACGTTATTAAATATATCCCCTCTCACCTTCCCTCCCTCTCCAGAAGCCCCGTCGTACGTAGCGAGAGAGTAAGCGAGCCAAAAAGCCAACCTATCGGCGGCTGTACCGGCAAAACCAAAAATAGGGAGAGCCGCCGACCAGAAATAGAGCGGAAAACAACAATCGGAAAGAACAACGGCCTTCGATTTATCGATTGTGCAGCTGGTTGGGGGACGGGGGGGGAGAGGGGGTTGGGGAAAGTTGTATAGAATTGACTGTGTTGCCGGTGACTTTTGTGTAAGACGGTAGGCATCGTTTCAAGTTTTGTCCAATGTTTATTTTTTTGTAAAAAAAAAAAATAATAATAAAGGAAAAGAAATAAAAATGAGGTGAGTCTGTATTTTCTGGCCAATTTTCTGATTAAAGCAGACATCTTCGCAGATCGGTCATCCGATACAGAGGCTTACTTATTTCCTAACGTGTATGATTATGGCGAAAACTTGTTTCCTTCTTGCACGATAGCCAATATTGACATAAGATTGAAACTCAGGATGCGGCGGAATATTTAGTGCTACTTAGACTAAAACATATATCGTACAATAATTATACATGCCGTAAAAAAACAGAATTATTCAATTAATTTTATTTTATTATCACATTTAAAGATCTAATTGGAATCTGTGAAATATGTACTGTCGATAATTATAATTATTAAATTAAATATGTACGATTATTGTATAATTAATACTAATTATACTAATTAATTATATACTAATTAATTTGTCATTTTTTGGTGTTAAATATTAACATAGATATTAGTTTTTTTTGGGCCTGTGAAGGTCGGGGGTGATTTGGTGGTGCCTTGTCGTTGTTCGCTTATCAAAAATAGACGATACAATTTACCCTAAGCTTTAAATAATCCGCCGCATATGACTGAGTTTATATCTAATGTCATATTTCCTAGGACTAGTGATGTAAGTGCCATGGGGATACCATGCTTCTCCTGACCTATCATCAACCCAACATTACTTTTGTCGCGGCAAAAAGTCAAGAGTTCGTGACATCAATATGGTACTCGGGTCACGGGTCAACTCACACGTCCACCCACACCCTTACGGGCCCAATACGGGTCACTATCCCAAGAGCACGGAACTACCATTGAGAGGAGATACAAGTATATTTAACTCGCTTTACCAGTAATAAGCCGAGGCAAATCCCCCCTCCCAAGTTCGTACGCCACAGACTGTCCTAGAAAACTGCCCAATTTCCAGCGTCTTGCGCAAAAGCTGCGCTCTCTGTCTGCATTGTTCGTCCCAATCCCCCACCCCCTAGTGTACCGAACCTATCTAAATGCCCCGGACAGAGTTCAGCAAAACTCGATCATCAAACGCGACCTCATTTTGATCTTTCGAAGGACGAAGCTTACAAATCTTAACGTGTCATCGGTAGTTGGAATTGAAATAAAAAAATACATTATGTACATCTAATACCTGGTTCTGAGAAATGACCATCACACCTGGTCACCCGTCGAATGGAGCAATAATTGTTAACCTCTAAAGAAATTTTCCTTTTTCCCATCAAAATAGTTTTACTGCACTTGATTTTGTTTCATTTTTGAAATTTTTTAACTTTTACCTTTTTTAAATCTGACGTTTTTGACAATTAACGTATTTGAAATTTTTGATGCCTTCAATTTACGACTTTTTCAAGTGTTGACGTTTTTCGTTTTTTGTCGTTTTCCCATTTTCGCCATTTCCTCCAATGACGCTTTCTGGTCCGTGACGTTTTTCATTTTTGACGTTTTAGACCAGTAACGCTTTTCAGCGTTGACATTTCAAGTGCGTGCCAGCGACCTCTTACGATTTGCTATTGGCTCCTTCACATCGTTTGGTCGTGACACATAAAATGGGACACTCGACGGTTTGGTCGGTATTTGAAAAATGTGGCCGTACCGCGCGCGATAGTCGCCCATCGCCCAACGTTGGTCCGAGACCAAGCGCAGCCAGCGTGCCTCCCCACCCCCGTCGGACGTCTCCGCTGTCCAATCTCTGTCCCGTTCCGGTAAATCACGTATCGATCGTGGCGAGAAAGCCGAGAGTAGGGCGGGTGCCCAAGCCCTCCAAACGCCAGACCACATATATAGCCGAGGCTCGACAGTCCCAGACACGGGTTTGACCGGAGTTCGACCGTTCCCGGTGACGGCAGCGGCCTGCATCCACGCGAGCTAAGCCTCTCCAATCCACTTTGTCACGCTTCGCTTCACTGCCAAGCTCGGGGTTCGCTCGGCACCATTCTCTCTTTCATCCAACCCTCCCCATCGTGTTTGTGCGTGAGCCTTCGGCCAACCGTGGTTCTGGTATGCCGCGTGGAGCCCGACTCGGACGGGGACAGATTTTTTTTTTACCTCATGCGCCAGCCATATAGCACAAATACCGTAATCCAAATTTAAAAAAAAAATACCGTGTCGATCGAGAGAGGTCATCCCCGATCGTTTAACCCTTTTGGCACTGCAGGCTCCACTGCAGGACTCACTTGAACTAATAATGCTAAGGGGGTTTACCGAGGTACACGATCCATACTCCTCTCAGGGTGGAACAACCTGATAGTTTTCCCTAGATTGGAATATTTAACGCGTACCTGACAACGTACAGGTAGTCCCACGAGTTTCTTCCATTCCAAAAATTGTATAATTTCGGAGAAAATTATTAAATCTTCTCCTATCGCGAGTCAATATTCAAATACAATCAAAACACAAAATGCTGCAAACTGAAAAACTAATGAATTCAAGCCCTATTTTCCAATTTTATCTGACAACGATAATGATAAATTAATAAAAATATTTACCTTGGGTATACAGTACCAGGTTTCACACACACCACTGTAGTCTTCAGCTGTCCTTATGAATAATTAATAATCTGTCTACCCATCTTGTAAACTGTGTTTTTCGAAACAGACGGTGCAGAAAAACAGCAGAGTCGGATATAAATTAAGGTTAACAAACACAAATAAAATCCATGATAAAGGCACTCCGTTCATTGACTTAACTTTACTGGTGTCACATGAATTATATAAATAACAAAACAGAACATAATTTTGGCATGGAAGCGGCAAAAAAAAAATGAAAAATAAAAAGAACACAAAATTTCATTGTGACAAGCAATTTCTACTATTTTCCTCACAACAAAGATCGAGATCCATCCCGACATGTACACCCAGTTTGGCATCAATCCTCACGTCTAACATCCACTGTATTGACATTCGATATTACATGTCCATTTTTTATTTCACAAATAACATATATTTATGAGAGTCGGCGCTTTGTCCTCTTTGAGCCCACCGGCATCACTATCCCATACTCTATACGCTAATGCCAATCACACAATGAAAATGGAATAGAGATGGTGGGGGTACAAACCCATATCGGACCTCATACACTACCGCATAGCCAATGGCCATCACAGTCCAGTAAGAACGCCCCCACATGGAGGGATGAGCAAACAATGCGTGGGTCTCTCCCTCCACCCTGCATCAGGCTTATCCGATTTCCCAGCGACATCCAATAGTTCCGACTATCGTTTAAGGGATCGTTATTGCTTCCGATCGGTCATGTTATTTATGGATTTGCCGTTAAAATAATGCATGGGCGCGCTCTGACATCGGAGCACCTCGTCTATTGTGTGTGGCGGTGGCGACTCACCCACGGACCAGACAAGACTAATCGACAATTGACCCCCGCGCACGCATCACGCCGGTCTATCGTCAGTCCACTCTCCTCTCCACGCTCGAAACGCAGTCATGCGAATGGATTTATAAATTGCGTCAATTTGCATAGCACGCTCCGATAGCTGCTGAACACGCGGCGGCGATTGCAATTGTGGCTTCTAAACAGATTTTCCTACCCCGAGTTGCCTCATCGGATTCGATTGAATTCTCAGCCAGTGTTGGGTAGGAACGGAAAGGAAAAGTTCCGTTCCTAGGAACTGGCTCCATTTTTTGAGGAACTTGGAAACGCCTAGGTTCCTTTTAATTTTTGAGGAATTGGAAAGTGAACTGATTCCTATTTTTTTAGGAACTTGAATGGGGATTCCTTTTGCCATAACTTTCAATTTTCTTCCAGAAAAATTTTCCAATGCGTGTCGACAGCGGAACAATTTTACAGCATCAAACAGATATTGCTAAATATTTTAATCTTTGTCCGCTAATCGGCATATGTGTTTAGAGATCAGTTCACGCAACTGTTAACTTGACGTCATCACACACAAAAAATGAGTGAGCAAATACTCCCCTCGTTATCTTGTCAGAATTTTTTGTTTTTTATCGAAGGAAAGAAAAAGTTCCAGGTTTCTTTTGATTTATGTAGAAACTGGAACGGAACCTGTTTTTTTTTCATGGAAGGAACGGGAACTGGAATCAATCTGGAAACTGAAAAAGGAACGAACCCAACACTGGAATCCTGTTTCATCGTTTTACGGCTAAATAGGGGCTGAATTATTCATGGTCGCTCATCGCCCAGCTTCTATTTGCTCTGTGTAGCTTTTCGGGCTTTGTTCAATATGTAAATTTTGTTTGAACATGTGCGATGAAAGACTTTAAATCAGCACTGCCGATATGAATGTATTAACTCACGCGCGGCCTCTGTTAGGGGGTGTACACAAAATTTGATATTTCCATCAAGCAAAACGTGAACCAATAAATCTTTCCAATCAACGACGGAATACAGATGTTTTTTGTTATTTTCGACAGTAATAATAAAATACGCCTTAGTTACAAGAAACATAAATATTTTATACCAAACAAGGCACTCTATAGCATGATCCATTCACATGAGATTCAGACTTCCCTTCCCTTCCCTGCCCCTCACATATCTCCAAAGAGACACGAGGGTGCAGTATTCCTGTAGTGCACTAGGCGCTACGGTGAATTAAAAAAAAAAAAAAAAATTACTGGTTTGTAGATCGATATCTTTTGGCAACAGCTGTCTAAAGGCGTTTTTTTTGTGCAAATGTAGCAGCAGCATCACTAAAATCGCTTTTGTTATGGAGACGCGCAGGTTACGGACTTTTAATGCTCGAAATTTTATTTATTCTACAATTTATTTATTTATTGCACCCACTATCCTGGAACCAACCGTCAAGGATAGCAACGAATACTTTTGAATGACCTTGTGATACACTTGGCAATTATCCAAACAAACTGACGAGTTAGTACTAGTTTCACGTCGAATATAGCAACGTGTAAAACACACTTAACTCAAGCGAACTATAATAAACTTGCGCAATATATTGTACATGGATAGAAAAGTTAATAAACTACAAATGCCACACAAGGGAGGGAAAAAAAAAACTGTCACGCTATTTGGCAGGCAAAATTTGTTCGAAAGTGAGGAGTAAATTTGAGCGCGCTATTTTTGAGAATCGGAATGTGACGAATGTGACGATGAATGACGAGTTGCTCTGAACCGCACAGAAGCTGCGGGAAAGGCAACGGAAAAAAATTCAGCTGTCGAAACTGCAAATCTGCACCTTACCATTCAACTGCACCTATTCCCCCCCCTCCCGTTACCACAGAGCTCAGTTATAATTTTAGCCACGGCGCCACTCAGTTATTCACTAAATGGCGTTTCCATCGCCTCTTCTCTAAGTTAGGGTTCCAATTATGAACTTTTTCTTTTCTCGTCTTCCATTTTACTCGTTTGTTTCTTGTGCTTCAGCCAAAGCGAAAGTATTATCGCAACCGATATATCGATGATTTTAATATTTCACTCACGAAAGTCTTGAAACTTCATAGCTTTGAGTCCTCCTTTGTACTATTTATTAATGAGGCTTACCAAACGTATTCAATTTGAAGCCGTTCCCCTGGGAGTGACCTGGTAATTTGTTTTTTGGCCTTGTCTAGGCTTCTGACCTAGGTAGAGATCTTTAACGTGTATTTGTCATGATACAGGTACGAATCCCACGGTTTTATCTCCATTCTGAATGAAATAACGAATTGTTCTCGAACGAAACATTTGGGCATTATTTCTGTCTTCAACTTGTCTTCAACCGGCTTGATTACACATTTGTTTTACTCTTTGGGACATAATGGAATCCACGCATGGTAGTCGATGCGGACTGTTACCCAAATTATCGAGGATTTGTTCCTGCTCCCAGGCGTGCGACTACGACACGTCGGTGGGAAATGACTTGGGTTATCAACTGGCAACTAGTCGAAAACAGGCAACTAGTCGGAAATTGGCGACTAGTCGAAAACTGGTAACTTGGAAAACGTCACCAGCTGCGGAATCGAAAACTCGATGTCTCGTGCGTGACAGTGTGTGCAACCAATAGAAGCCGAATCTCCAGCCGCAGAAAGGTTGCCGAACGCCAACAGCGACGCTATGACGTCACGGTTATCGATTTGGTGGAATGTGAAAAACGATTGTTCAACGTCGAAATTCGAAATGAAATGAGTTTTTGTCATTGGTTCGATATTATTCTATCCTCGCCGCGCGTGCAAGTGCGCGCGCACGAACTAGGAATGCGACTTTTCTACTTGAAAAAAAAAGAAAGTATATAGATATGTATTAGGGCGGGCGATGACGATGAAAAATCGATAGCGTACCTATTGCGAAATTAGTGGAATCTTTCGCAAACGTTTTCCAACTAACCGTAATTGAAAAAATGGGTGGCTGCTGTTTGGCTGACGACAGACCAGAGCAGAAAGAGACGTCCTGAATATTTCTAGGAAGATGTTGCGCGTTGAGGTATCCACCGAAAAACGCAAGTTTTATTAGTTGCTCACTAAAGGCGCTTCGATCTAGTAACGTCCCCAATTGACAATTTCTTAAAATAGGCGCAACGACTATATTCTACCTTGTGTTAATTTCTTTCGAAAAATAACTCGTTCTAGTTCCCACTTAAAAAAAGGAACTCGTTCTAGTCAAAGAAACTAAAACGATCATCGTTCCTTATCAAAAGGAACCTCGTTCTTATTTTATATCTAAAATACTTACAGCCTACCGAGTCTGTAAAAAAGGAACGTGGTGAGAAAATTGTTTCAGACCCTCAAAAAAATGCAACTTAATCGTTAATCGTAAGAAAAATAAACGGAACAGACGCCAATGTTTCATTTCGTTTCTACCCAACCCGACTATAGCATATAGCTAAGTCCATGCCGTTATTTTTTATGGTAACTGATCATGCGCAGTTTAAGCTGAAAATCACTGTGATTGGCTGACATTGTGCCGACGCAATGACATTAATCAGCCAATCACCCATTCTATACAGTTTGAACTCACAAATCTTCAGTTCCATCCGACAACGACAGCTAAGATTTTTCGGTTCGTCTCATCAAAACGTCAACCAAACGCTTTCGCAAGTGGGGCGCGTTTCACCATGCGATCTTACTCATCACCACGGAATGAAAACGTCCCCCGGTTAGTCCGTTACCATCGCAACGCGAGTTTTCCCCTAGGCCCGCAAGACGGCGCGGATCCCACACCAACCCCGGGTACAACGCAATTTACATCGAGAGAACACGCCCGAATCTCCGGCGCTCGTAAGCTTCTTTACTGCACCTGCAAAACCCAAAAACCACGGCCCGCGCGATTTTGGAGAGAGAGAGAGAGGGGAGAGAGATAAGAGACTATAGAGTCTATTATTCGCCATTTAATCTCGTGATATCGAAATCGATAAGCCTAACCGCTCTTTATGCCAGGCGAGGAGATTCGCCCGCGGAGCATAACTTTCCCCTTCACGGAATTTTATTGGCCTTGTCAAATTTGTAAACACGTTCAAGCTCCTCTCAAGTCTCAACACACAACGTATAAACGGGTAACGCGCATTTCCGAACCACTATTTATGCGTCGGAAAGCATGATCACCACAAAGCAGCATTTTAAGAAAGATGATGAGATCTAACAAGAGTAACCTAAAACATATTCTACATTTTCAAAGCTAGTATCAGATATTAAAAGCGTATTTCTAATAAACTCGTACAACGGTACGTGCTTTTTATTTTGAACTCCAAATATTTCACGATCCTAAGACCCCCTGTAGCGAGTACTTTTCTTTAAATTCCAAATGCATTATGTACCCGCAAGCAGCCCTGGAGAGGTTAGGGCGGAGATCAGACGACCAGCTACGGTGGAAGATGTCCATTTTAATAACAACGAAATCCGATAAATAACCCCCTCATGACGATACGGAAATATTGCCTATCTTTACTTCTATTCTCAAGGATGTATGATTGTTCGTATGTATTATTGGTAATATTGCAGTAATATTGGTTTTAATTTGGCCATTTCGAAGGAAACGTGTATTTGATTTTTTTCTCGACAGAAAAATTCAACCCGAATCGAACAAATCGAACCCGCTTTCTGTAGTTAGAAAGGACGGCAACAGCGCGGCTTGGTTCAGCCAGTCCAGTTGGTAGCGTCTCCGCTTACCAGCAACAGCATCGCGGGTTCGAACCCACACCGGTACCACTATTTGATAAGTACAGGGGGAGGGAGGTCGATGGAAGAGTGTTTCGAAAAGATAACGCCGATGCAAACACTCATCCAAAAAGAAAAAGAAAAAAAAAATACAAGAAAAATTACTCGACGTCGTTCTAGACACAGCGTCACTCCCCCGCAGTGTCACCCCACTACAGATCACTTTTATCCGTCCAATCGCGCGTGTAAAATCTGTATCGGGCGTCGTTATACCGGGGGAAAAGTATATGCCGTCGTTGCAGCAGCGGAAGAGGCATTTTTAAACAAAACACGATTTCTTAAATGGCCATTGTTATGCTGATTATCGCTGAGGCGCAAGAATTTCCCCGACGCCCCTTTTCCTCTCCACCTACCCCGTTCCCGCTACCTATTTATTCCTCCCCGTCTCTCCATATTCCTCCATCAATTGCCCGTGCAAAAGCTTTTGTACCTAAGCTTCCACCCGAGTTCGTTAACCCTCGTCGCACTCTCTCTTTCTGTTCGCCCAACTTTAATGCCTCTCCTGCCAACGATGAGCGCGGCCATTAATGCGTGGAGAGAACAGAAAGGATTTTGGAAAGTCTCACAATCTTCCGCGCGTAAAACAAAATCGTCGCCGGCTTTTCGAAGCGCATTTTCATTTCGAACGTGGAAGTCTTTCCACTTGGATGGCGTTCAGCATTTTTCGATGCAACACCGAGTATTACGAAGTGAAGGACTGAAATGCCAGAGAGCAAAAGCGTTCGTCACCTCGCCACCTGGGGACGCAACAAGCGTTGAAGTAGGCTCACGACGACATAGTGAAAAGATAAGTAATCAGTGATGGCTTTGTTCCTTTTAAAAAGGAACCCTGTTCCTCAGATGAGAAAAGGAACCCGTTCCAGTTCCTACATAAATTAAAAGGAACTTGACAGTTTCTTGGTCTCATTCAAAAGAATCCTGAAACTTTTCCGTTGCTTCGACTAAAATATATTTTTGAAAAATACGTCAAGTGGTGTAGTGTTCACAAGAAATTGTCATTACGTTCATGACGAAGCGACATCTTCTTGAAGATGCAAGCGACGCGAAAACGGCTGTTCGGACGAGAAAGTTTTGCGTGACCCAAAGGAGAAGTCATACTGTTTGTCATTATATCACCATCTTGTATAATTACACTCAATGTCTTCACTATTACTTACCATCTATGTAAAGTGTTATATGTTCTTCGTTTATTAAATTCATCGAATAAACCACAAGAAGTTGCCGTTTCCATTTCTCTCTGGTCGAGAAAGAAATCCTCCTTATAAGCTATTGCAATACAACGGCTGATACATCAAATCAACTTTATAGTGTTATATTTGATATAGTTTTTCTACGCTATCTACGAAATAATTTTAGCAAAATTAATGTTAAGATTTTTAATAGTTAAGTATTGGATTGGTTCAGTCGTGTTAGTCAACTGTCTTGAAACAGAAAAGTAGGTCGTGGCTTCGAGCCCAGAAAGGCACAACCATTGCACCATGGAGGAAGCGCTCAAAGTCCCCAACAAAAGACACTATCATCTATGCCTTTAATACATACTGACTTTAAAAAAAAATAAAATAAAAATAAATAAATAAAAAAATAAAAAAAAAATAAAAAAATTTAAAATTCAACCTCAAGTGAGTTTGTGGGATAAATAGGGTTGTTTGAATTTCAAATTCGTATTAATGTGAAAAAAAAATATTTTAACTTATAGGAAAATGTTACCAGCTGGGGGAAGATACTTAATATGAGGCCACAAATTTCACTGTTTCCACGAATTTGACTGGGTGGGCCAAGATATCTATATGGAAGGGCTAAAAATTAAAATGAGTGACTGCCGATGTTTCCTGATCAATGCCGATGCCATTAAACATTTGGGAGATTCCTAAGACCCAACCTCTCGGTAAACTAAGTCTGATTGGTGGTACCGGTATTATCAAACAACACAAATTCGTCGTCTTTGTTGCTAGAGCTGATTACATCATAGATCCTATCAATTTAATTTTTTAAAACCGAGGGACGCTAAGCGCATGTTGGCTTGGGTGCTGATCGTTGACGTTTAGCTCAATTTTTGGAATGCGCCTTGGTATGCCGGTTACAAAAGGAGGCGATGCACGTGCTGTAGAGATGGCGGGGATTGATGGGAGAGAGAGGGGCAGGGGGTGTAGTAGGTGGCTCAGACAGACGGCAAGGAAAAAAAGGGTCGAATGGAACGCGCACCATTTGAATTCCGTTGCGCGTGCGCCGTGTCACAGAGGAAGGTCTTCTCCTTATCGCGTACCACTTAAGCCGAGCGACAGACAAAAGCCCGGCGGTGGGAGCAGATTGGAGCAACGTAGCGATCAGCAGATCAAATAGTGGGACGTCTCTATCGCCGGTTATCTACTCACTTATATTCTGACATTTTAGCACCAATGATATATGTTAATGCATATCATTGCTGTTGCATATGTGGTCATGTGTTGTTGCATCCAAACGCAATCGCTGAAAAATGAACTGACTTTTCAAATTTAGTGAAAATTAGCTGATTGAATAAAATAAATTATCAATCAGTGAAATAAAGTCCGGTTTTAGACTCTTTCATCGTTGCCGTTTGCTTTCCCACAATGCAACATAATTAGTGATTGCCATCGCACAAGGGGCAGCGGTTTTTTTTAGTAAATATTGAGCTCGGGGAATGAATACTAGCATATAATCATTTTTTCTGCAGTCTTGTCCATTAAATAATTTGCGATTTTGCTTTACCACATTGATTGCCATCGGGGCCGTGTTTTTACAGCAAACATTGAGCTCGGTAGTTGAATAGTACATGGTGATTTTTTCTGTAGTCTTCTTCATAAAATAATTTACCAATTCACTTTCCAGATTGCTTTCCCACAATGTAGATAGCCTTCATATTTTTTCCAGCCGATATTGCGCTCGCTTGATGAATAAAAATATAGTGTCTCTACTGTAGTCATGGTCTATTAATAATTTGCCAGAAAAGATACTACCATCAACTATTTGATGATAACCGAATGGCATGATCAAATTTCAGTTCTAAGAAAGGCCTGCATTTGTAGACGCTTAGCTAACTATTAAACAGAAATAAATACAGCAGGACATATTTCTTTCAGGACATCACGTACAAAAATTCGTTATCGAATTCTTTTGCATCCTTGAAAAAGAACTTAAAAACGCAAATATGGCAATGGACAAGTTGTATCTAGTAAACAGAAACAAGTTTGTTAAACAGAATTTTGTTCGAAAAATAAATATATTCCGCTCCAGTTCCTAGGAAGTAAAATTATGTTTGCTAGACTGAAGAAATTTTATAAAAGTGTACACATGTACATGTATATGGGAAACAATAAACATTGTTTTTTGGCAAAAAATAAATATGGACCGTCTAATTGCTTAGGAAGTATAATTCTGTTTGTTTTACAGATATTCGCTAAAGTAAATAAAACTGTGATATGGTAAATTAAAATATAATGCTACCAAATGTTATAAAGTAAAAAAGTAAAGTAAAAAGTAAAAGTAAATAATAGGAAAACTTCTTATGTACAAATATTTCTAAACATTTCGAATTACTTGTGCAAATAGTTACCTTTTGTGGAGGCTGTCCAACTATAAGGAGTGAGGAACATGCTCCGGAACAGTGCCGACAAGCAAGACGAACACGAACAGGCTCTTAAGAAATCTGAAAAACAAAATAATAATTAATTAATGATTGCGATATATTTCAAAACTACGAAAGAAAAACCTTTAACCTTTACTAGTTTTGACATTATGTACAGTAGATTATGTACCCCACGAGCTGCTATGGAAATGTGAGGAGCACATTTTTACCACCACCCCGGAATATGGATAAGACCTATTTAGTCCAGTCGGAATTGCAAAGGGCTGCGGTGTGGTGGTCCCGGGTTCGATTCCAGGCGCGAATTTATTTGATCCCGGGACACTGGTGAAAAGGTGCACCGTGCCTGTACGTGTACAGAATCTTCTGCAGTCACTATTTCACTATGGTGAGAGGAATTTTGCGGCCGTCTAGTCCAGTCGGGAATGCTTCCGACTGCGGTGCGGATGGTCCCGGCAGAGGTTCTCGTTTATTCGACGAGCCGCGGTACTGGTGTCACCCATGAGCTTATATTAAGGAGTTCGGAGCTTAGGGGTGGATCCTGCAGCCTGGCTATTCCAGCTGTCATTCCCCTTCCCTTCCCTTCCCTACCCCTCACATATCTCCATAGAGACACGAGGGTGCAGTAATCATGTAGTGATTACCACTACAGTGATTTAAAAAAAAACCACTAAAGGAATATCATAAACGAGAGCCCGACTCGGGAGTCGAACCACTGACCGCAGCTCGGCATTCGGTTGCAATACCAACTGGGTTACGAGTCGTACGACTGCCCAGCTACAAGAGGCAAATGTGTGAGGCACGCTAATCGTTCGTTTGCTGCGATTTGCGCCCCCTAGTGGCACAGCGAATGATGTCTCTCGGCGAGTAATTACCGCCACTGGTCTCCCCGTTCCCCGGCGCGGACGAGACTCGACCTTTTGTGCGCCGTAATTAACTCGCCGATTACCGTCAACTATCGTTCGTCCCTCCATAGACAGAGTATATATCGACAGCTATCGGTTCTACATTGTCTTCGTCGCCTATTTACCCACGCCCCCCTTCTTCTACCAACGACCCGCCCCCGCACCACCAACATTACCCCCATTTTGTTCGACGTCGCCCATTACAGAACAATCGAGACGATTTTCTACGTCTAGAGCTGCCATTGACTTTCTATGATAGCGTGGCAAGACGAAGCTTGGAGTGGAACTGAAAAATCATTGTCATCTTAGATGTCAACAATCAAAATGTAAATACCCTGCAGTGTCATAAGTCTTAAAAATATGTCAGAGGTTTCCGATATAAGGGCGAAAGACGAACGGCATGTTGAATTCCAGACAATTAAAAATACGAGTACCTTATCACTATACTATCAAACATACTTCCTCTGTTGATAAGTCGCAAAAATTGAGATAATTACATTGTTTGCGTAACAAATTGAAATACCTTGTTGGTTAGTTTTGAAAATTTAAAGACAAAAGCCGACCGCAAATATTCTGTTTCGACATAATATTGTATCATATTCAAAAATTTGAAAAAAAAACACAATTATTTGAAATTGTCAAACATCGAAAATGTTCAGTTTCGATGTTATCTCCATTTAATATTATTTTGTTTTAAAATTTGCAAATTTTGACACAACTTATCAATTCGTTTTTGTGACACGCAAAAGAAATAAGACACGTGTTAAATTTCTTATTTCGTTATTGCAGTAACAAGAAACGGCTGTCATATGCCAATCTCCTACCCTTTTATGTATCGTCATATCTATAATCGTCAACCCATTTCATATTGGAACCTTCAAGAAAACATTGACAAGATCATGAATTATAAAAACGGGAGTGGAGAGTTTATACTCTTGACCGAAGTCAATCACGTGATTAATAAATGAGTTCGTTTGATGGACTGTGCGCAACCTAAGTGGAACACAAAACGATACAAAAACACGCTGGAAAACTACCGGATCTAGTACCGCATGAACGATTGCGCCTGAATCATCTCAGAGACACATGTATCTGTGCATCCACCTGAGATCCTGTGTTCGTCTACATGAATTTGAAAAAGTAAGCTCTCCATGAAAGAAAAATAATAGCTCCAATATGTACTCGTACAAAACGTATCGTTACGAAGTTTGGTTGGAGTTATCGTCAAAATCGTTATTGTCTGACTTTTAAAAATCGACCACTTTCAGCTCAATTTGTACGAGAAAGGTTGTCCTGTTCCGAGAATATATTTTTTTCTATCTGAATTGTCTCTACTTCAAAAACAGAAATCAGAAACAGATTTCACAAGCAGAAACAGATTTCACAAGCAGAAACATCTTTCAGAGGCAGAAACAGACTTCAGAAATACAGTAGAAACAGAAACATATTTCAGAAAAAAACAACATAAGCCGTAATATATTTCATCAACAGAAACAGATTTCAGAAACAGAAATAAAGAAAACTCTACAGTATCGGCTCTGGTCTCGGGAGGTTTTATCCGCTGGACGCAACGAAAGAAACGTTCTAAATTCTAATTCAGTTCCCCCAATCCGTGTTGGCCCGCAGCCGATCGAGTTCGCTAAGAGAAATCGAATTGAGGGTGGATTGCTTCCTCTCTCTCTCTCACTCTTTCTCCCTCCCAGGTCCTGTCAAAAAAATGGACGCACCAAAAACTGGCGAATGATAGATCGATGCAGTGTAAAACTCGCCGGTGAATTATGATGGCGTCGTGGCACGGGGGCTGCTCGCGCTCGATTTACGGCGACGGACGTCAACAAGCCGATCCAGTTACGGTCGCTCCTCCCTCCCACCTCCACCCCCCTGACACCCACCGTCCTGCGCACTTACAGCACTAGCAGGGAGCTCCATCTTTTTTTGCAGATTGTCTGTCTGGCAGCGACACTTGCGCTCCCAACGTCAACCTCTGTTCATTATTCGCTGGCAAACGTGTCACATGATAGCAACATGGGATACAGAATCCTCATGAGACCTACAACACAATTGGGATTTTCAGTTTTGTTTAAAAGGCATCAGGACGATTCGTGTTAACAGAAAATGTGATTCAATAAAAATGGCACTAGTTAGCATATAGTCAAATTTTCTTACATATTTATTCAAATTTTCTCAAATCGATGCAATATGTATAAAAACATTGAATCGATTTGAGGATGAATTTAAGAAATTATGACGATATATGTTTAGGTCCACTTTTTTTATGAAACAAGCTGTATATTGTAATCACCGCCTCAGAGATCCCCAATTTCCATCTGTATACATGTACATGCATGTCCGATGGGTCAACCGATTCGGGTTCGAGCTCACGGCCGTTTGATCAGTAGATAAAATATTTTGTCACTAAACTTACTGGGCTCTTACGAAAAAAAGACATGTGAACCATATAGTGCGCCAATGAATGCTGCCCCTTGTACACAGGCAATCACTAACAGCATTTTAGCACTGCAGGAAAGCAAAAGCTGATTGTCTTCTTTTCGGGAGTAACCAAATTTAAGGTGATAATGCGAACATATTTGTATAATGTTGACTTCGTTAATCTAAAATTAATTGACTCATAAAGAGCGGCAAACAGCGATTTTATGAGAAACAACTAATTTGAACAAAATTAATTTTAATGGGAAGTAAAATGCGATTAAAGCACTGCACGAATTCGCTAATTCGCCTAACTAATATTCAATTATACTCACAGCTCTCATAAAATATCACTATACAACAGAGAAAATTGCGAGCTCATGCCTTGGCGCATTCAAGGCAAATGCGCAATAATTCCAGCACGATAAATTTTAGCGGTGACACTCTGTACACTTCGCAGGTGAAAGCGCCTATAGGCCAAGGCGTTTAGCAAACAATTGAAGGAGGAGAAAAAAGCTCGCCCGGGCGCTTGGCTGCAGGCGCGTAGATACAGAGATGATGCGGGAAGCCAGAATAAAGCGGTGGGTGAGGGGGTGGTGTTGTGTGGGTGGTAGTGGGGGATGAAGTGTGGCGGAAGAAGACTATACGAAGGTATGAGGGGTATGGGATAAGGAAGTGGGGTGGGGGTGGCGTGAAGGAAGGGGGCTGGAGATCGGCATTACGCACACGCAAATTGCAGAGTTTAGTTTAGTTTAAATTGGCCAGGAATTTATTTGAAATTGGAGGCGCAACATGCGTGAAATTAAATCGCACCCTCGCTGGCGTCTCGCACGGGCGACGAGCGTGAAACCAGAAACGAGCGCTGAGGCGGTGCTTGAAGCGCAAACTGCGTGCTGCCTGCTGGTAGTAATAGTAGAGGAGGTGGTGGTGGTGGGAGGGTGGGGGTTGATTCTACCTTGAGTGGGGAGATCAACTTAAGTCTCTCTAAACAGAACAATAGGGATGAGCGATAGTCGAAGGAACCATTACCAATACGATTAACGATAGTTTCTAACTGTCGGATTGAGAAAGTGTGACGCTATGAAAACAATGTATGTCCGATCTGGCCGAGTGGTGAGCGTTCTCGCTCGCCGAACGGCGGATCTGGGTTCGATTCCCGGAGTAGTTGATCATTGGATTGGCTCGTGGTACTGCGCGGAGAAAGGCAATGGCAAGCTACCTTCATATTCTGCCAAAACAATTAGGGAGCTTCTACTCCCTGAAGTCAGCTGAGCGTGACATAGCAATTAAGAATTTTGCAAAAGCAAATAGAAGACGTGGTAAGACAAACACTAATAAAATAATTTAATTCAATCAATGTCGCTAAAACACAGGATAATCAATGTCTTAATAAAAGAAAAGCCATTCATAGTATGTTAGTAAAAGTAAGAGATTTATCTGATGAAGTTGGGTAAATTTTCGTGGTAACTCTCATATCAAAACCACCGCAAATATGAATTATAGTCGTTATTGGTTTTAGATGTCAATACATTTTCGTCAACTGACTATGGTCGATTGTTTCGGTACTATCGCCCATCCCCAATCCATGGTGTTATGATGGAGCCGAACAGATATTGGCGAGACTCCGTCGAAAAGTTCAAGCACAAGCTCCAGCCTCCAGAGGATGCTGCCAGAAACCGGGCCAAGAGAGTCCATTAAAAGATAATTCAAAAAGGGATTTTTGTGATCGAGTGGTGTTTCCTCGCCCATAAATTAAAGTTGTTTTTTATTGCGTGGTTAAATCTCCTGACTTTCAGCCGCGTTTCATCCGTCTCTCTGGCAGTCAAAACTCGGTTACGATTTCCACAGGTACGCGGATATAGAAGGGCTTGGCCACCGAATTCGATACACCTGAGATCGGAGACCAAACACAAACAGATCCATAAATCGATCACGAATCGCAGCAAAATTGCCAACAGATTTAAAAATTAAGAAACACGTTAGAAGGAAGAAACCCATATCGACGTAATTCTTGTCGTATCCCAGTCGGGATTGCAATCAGCTGCGGTGCGAGTGGTCCCGAGTTCGATTCCTGGTTTGGGCTCTCGTTTATTCAATTACCATCTTAGACATTCTCTAAACAACATAAGGGGTATAGAATGTCTTGTACTGTTCACTACAGTGACTGAAAATAAAATAGAAAATATGCAAACTTTGGGCATTCTATTGTATAAAAAAAACCTATGACAATGCATACATGTGCATATATGAAAACGTTTTCCCCCTAGATGATTTTTTCTGGTTGTGCCTTTAGTTTCCTCTACGGGTTGATCTCGTTCCTCGGCGAGACAACGAGAGAGACATCGAGTGTCAGGTCAGCAACCATCCGGAAGAAGAGGATTGCCCCACCACCCTCACTCCCACCCCACCTCCCCCTCATGATGGATGCGAGGCGTCAAGCGCTCCAAATGAGCTACCTCTCCGCTCACACTCTATCGCTCTCTATTTTTCGTACCAACCCCACCACCCACGCACACAAAATACATACACACACGATAGATTTGGTCCAATGACGCGTCACGCGCAACCGAAACACAAACTCGGTCGTTCACCATTATTTGAATTCGCACCAGCTACCCGGGATGGGCGTATTGACATATGAACGGGACATGGCGTCACCGAAGTAACGAGTTACTTGTGTTTGTATGTTCACGTTGAGACATCGGCAGTATCGATCACACATTATTATCGATATATTTTCAGTGTAATTGAGCCAGAATGGTACTATCAAGCTAAAACTTAAATGTCACCTGCCAGACCACATATTACAATAGCGATACGAGCGATACATTATCTCAGAAATAAAAAAATGCCTCATCAAATAGAAATGAAAAATGAAATCCTCAATCCACGACCTAACTTTGGTCAAAGTCAAACAAAACTAATTCAAATAGCACCGTTATTTAGTCAATAATTCAGTTATAAATATTATCCCAACTACGCTCCCTTCCAATGAACAAACTATACAAGAGCTAAATGTGCTTAATATGTGTGCGAACTTTAAACATTTTCTCTGCTTAACTTTGGTCACAAGCAGGCGATGGTATCGCTAAATAGTGACTATGACACGCGATTAGTCACATAAATTAAAACAACCAATCAATTCTAAATTCTATAATTATAATCAACTATGTCACAAACAAAAATGTGACGTAATCCTTGCACGATAGAATGCTCACCTTAGCTAAAATCAACAGTAGTTACCACGTAATGTACATGTACAAGTATATCTCAAGTTCATATTTGTGTTCATACGCGTAGTTACAGTAGATTTTAAAATTGTTATATTCCAATGTCGGATAATAATGCCATAAGAAAATAAAAAATATATTCCGTTGGAAAACAATTGGACTTGATAACTTATCCTAGACTTCCCTGGGCTCATACGGGACGACCCGATACACCTTTCCCATATAATTTTACGAGCTCCACCCCCCCCCTCCCTACAAAAAGAGCACATCCGTCATATTAGTAGCCATTTCGTAAAGATGAGTACGCAGGCGTGACATTTATTCCAGAGATACGACCGTCAAGTTTAAATTCTGGCATCTCACAATTTTTGGCAATCTCGCGTTCCAATCGTATTACACCCCAGAAACGCGACACGCTATATAGAATGTTTGATGATAATAATGGTAAGTAAAACTGAGAGATGGAACGAGAGAGAGAGGGAGAAGTATCCAGATGCCACGAAGCTGCTCAGAGACGCTGGAGAGACAATTTATTTTTATACGGAAGAGCGAAAGCGAGTGAACAGAGACAAAGAGAACGACGCACCAGAAAGATGATGGACGTAAAATTTTTCGGAATACGACTAACTCGGCGTATAATTTGGCTCGCGGAACGCGAGGTTGGGACAACGGCAGAGGGAAATGGGGTGGTTGGTTGGGGGTGGGAGGGGAGTCCACCCCTTATCACGTAGCCGTGCGAGCGTGTAACGCAAATGACGGGACGCCATTGGAAAAACGAGCGGGGGACCCACGATGAACAGGAGGGTAGAAAAAACGACCGGATGAGAACTGAATTTTTCGTTCATTAATCGGCAACAGACGACCCTATCTTTTTGCGCTAGTTCCGTACCACCCATCCAACACTCCCTCCCCCACCCACCCCCTCCCCCACCCACCCATTTTACTCTATCTGTCCTGTCACATTGAGTTGACCCACATAAATATTTATCACGGCCAACACTGGCGTCATAATAATGAGGCGATCGGTGATTGATAGTCGGAGAGAATAGAAAGCAACGCGTTTCCGTTTCATCATTTAATCAGCCGTGGAGGGTGTGTCGAAATCGCTTAAAATTTTCTGCGGTGGTATGAATTTCACCAAAGAAGATTTGGAGTGATTTCGGTGATTGAAGGTATTTAAAAAAAAAAGAGGCTGAACTGAAGAGCGGCCTTTGGCTGATTTGCCGATATTGAATGGTTAAACTAGAATGACCCTTCTATCAAAGACACGTATTTTTAAAACAGAAGGATTACTAACGATGTGATCGAGATTTAATCAAGAGAGCAGGATTTGATTCAAATCCCTGTATGCGGTATAATTCAACATAAAATGAGTTTCCCTTACGTCCGGAATTAAAGAGTTCTCTTCACGGATTAGATATGGGAAAGAAGGACTCGTCGTAGCGCAGTCGGTATTGCGACCAACTTTGGTGCAACGGTCGCGGGTTGGATTCCCGTCGCCCACTCTCGTTTAATCCATCCCGGGGTACTAATACATATGTACCCCTCACACGTTACTATAGCAACTAGAAAGGTAGAGAAGTATCTGTAGTTCTGTTCATTACAGTGACTGTCAAAAAAAAAATTAAACAAAATAACACTAACTCGATTTCGCTCAAACACAGCAGGTCTTTCCATCAGTGACCATATTTTTGATTAGCAAGTACGGCGGAATTATTCACGGGGATCCACCCTTGTTTAAGCGTCTCAAGAATTGGTTATAGACACAAGGAGCGCGCGCGAGAGAGATCCCGGCGGCGGCGGCGGCGTCGCATGAAAAAAGAAAGAAAATCGTTTAAGCCAAACAGAATCTCAGCCGCCGTCCCGAAGACGTTTGCTTTTCTGGCACTCGGCCAACACTGAACCCGCGCGCACACACATGCACGTGCACAGCCGGTTTGGTGAAAATGCGTTCTCGCGATTGGACAAACGAAAAGAGAGAGTAGGAGAGAGAGGGAGGATGGCGATGACGACAACGACTCTGGCACAGAGAACGAGAGAAAAGTAACATTGAACTTCGCCGTCGACGACGAACGACGAACGAGTTTGCGCAGAAGAGACGACGGGAGACGTAGGAGAAAAAAAAACCGGTTAGGATTCATGATGGCAACGAGAATTATGGGTTGCGGAAGCAAAGACAATCGCCCTCTTTTTGAGAGATGCAAAAAGCCGGCAGCGGCGACACTGCTATCCATTTTGCACTAGCGGACACGAAGCAAGAAGCTGGCGGCTGCAGAGAAAAAAACCCTGCCGAGTATATCCGGCAATGTGGGAATACAGTGTTGAAAAAATAGACCAGACTTTTTTATTTTTTTTTTAAACTCAATACCTGGAGCGATAACTTCATGCCCCTATCTAAACTCTCGTAAAAATGTCTCAAACTGAATAGCTTTTAATTTGTGACTGTTTTTATCGCTCTAAAGAAATATCCGGATTTTTTAGAAAATTTAAAGAAATTCACCTTCACTTTGAAATAGAGGAATATATTAGATTTATTCTTTAAAATTATTGTAAGGAAATTATCATGCAATATTTTTGATAAAACGATAAATTTCGCACTACTTGACCTGTTAATTTTTCTGAGTTCCCTGCGAAAATTTTAAATTAGCAAATTGGCCAGCAAACGCGTATTGCGTGATTGCCGAATCAGATATTGATAGGGGCAACAGCTCGGCATTGCGCGTTTGTCGATATTAAATTTACCATATTGATATAGTTTTAAATACTTGGGGAAACATCAAAGCACAAGCTCTATGACGAGCTATTGCCCCTGAAAATACCGGAATCGGCAATCACACAATACACGTCTGCTTGAAAAAAATGCTAGCTTCGAATTTCGCTGGAAGCTCAGAAAAATAAACAGGTCAAGTGTTACGAAATTTTTCGTTTCATTAAAAATGTTGTATGATGATCAAAAATTATTATAATCCATTTGTAATTATTTATTACATATTTAATTATTGTAATTTAAATTATTTCAAAGTTCTGGTCAACTTTAGATTTTCTAAAGAATACTTCTCAAAATTCATATCAGTTTTCAAAAAAAAAAAATTATCGGTATCACAGTTTGGGGAAAATATTTCGCAATCCCAAGATTCCAATTTTTAAGAAAAGTAATTTAAAGAGATAATTTTACGTGATGGCTATGACGGCCTATTTTCAGAAGAAAAAATAGAACGACATTAACAAAATTGATGAGATGTCGTGTAAAAACCGTTGGTGAATTTTCGTAAAAATTCCACATTCCGCGTTTCCGCACACATTCTTCAACGCACCCGATAAAGAAATGGCGTCACGTGACATAATTAGTCACGTGGAGGCCAGTGTGACAAGATGAGCGAAGGAGTATTCCCTCTCCCGCAAAAAAAAAAGAAAAAAAAAATCTCGTGAAACGAATTTAGTTTACAGATTGCTGCGGTTCGCCCGACCCGGCCAAGATGGCAGCCTCGAAATAGATGGACGGTATTTGAAATGTCACGTTCCCATTCAAGAAACGGGCACCTCAGTAAGGGCACCACTCTCAGTACAGGGTTTTAGTGTAGGTCACAGTAAATGACTCAGGACACTTTTTCTTTGACACTACCCATCTTCAACAACAAATATATTATGAAACTTCTTGGAGATTTAAATGAAGTTATTACAAATGATGACGTCATTACAGATGATGACGTCATGACATATGATTACGTCATTACAGATGATGACGTCATGACAGATCTTCACTGACAGACACACACATTTTCAGTCTTATAGTGTAGATGTTATATACGATTGACCAGCACTGTACATGTAAATCGAGTTGCCTTCAGAATAATATAATCGGGAGATTTTGCATGCGGGACCAATTGTATTGCTCCAACGACTCCGAACGCTTCTATCGAATACTGGCCCCCGAACCACGCCCTAACAGTTAATACTTTGCCAGTCTTTATCTTCCGTCCTTTTTTCTCTTTCGACTCTCGTGCACTTAAATCGCTGTAAAAGCAAGCATTAACCTCGAACTGTAGCCGGGCAATATTTTTCCGGGGCGTCGATTTTAGAGGTGTCCCCCCCCCCACGCTGAATGAAAAGCTTTTCCACCAGGACAGCTTGGTTTAAACGCGACAGAGAAGAGGCCATCACCCAAAAAGAGAGAGAAAAAAAGATAGGACGATTTAAGATGCAGTGATATTTCTTTTTTTAGGGTTTACGATTGATAAATAGCCAGATAAAGGTTGGGAGGGATGGAAGGGGAAGTGGGGGAGGTACACGATTCAGAAAGAGAAAAGGTTTTTCGCTCGTTTTCCAACTGATCTAGCTCCAGGCTAACAATCCACAGACTTCGATGGTGGACAGTATTAGATTTACGACGGGGACGATTTCGCCACGCAATGTAAATGTGTCAGGACTGGCAAGCTGTCTGGGTGGTAGTGGGGATCAAACTTGGGAGCACCTATTCCATACCTGTTAATACAATTTAATCATGTATGTTATATTCAATCGGTTGTTTTATCTGGTGCTGTTTTATCTTACGTCATTTGGCACATGCTCCTGACATATTGTTTTAAATTTTACTTTGATTTATTTTTTTATTTTTTTTAGATATTTATTTAACTATTTAATTTATAATATGATTACAACAGCTCCTAGTCCCCTAATAGTAACATTCCAACCAATGACCTAAATAAAACATTTCACAATAGATCTTCCTTTCTTTTCAAATTCGATACAGACTCAAAACATTTACTTAATTTTAACCAGAGTACTTCAACAATTTCTATAAACGTTTATATAAAAACGTTTAGCAACCATCAACGGTGTATAAACATTCTTTAAAATTCGTTAATATTTTTGTTACAAACACTGGGTATAATATACCATTAATAAAATGTAAATAAAACTCAAGTAATATTTTAAAAATCTTGAATACAGATGCGGACCCGGATTTGCTTCCCGGCGCAGGCTCTCGTTTAATTGATCCCGGGTACTGGTGAATACGTGCCCCTCACACATTGCCACACGTGGAGTACGGAATCTAATGTAGTAAAATTCCCTATAGCGATTGCACGATTAAATACGACTAATAAAAATACCCAGTTTGATATATACAATTTGATTTTACGTGCAACCAAATCAGTTAATATTAGTAGATACCCAAAGAGAGACAATGCTTTTCACAGTAAAATATTAGCGTTATTTTCCACATTTTATTTTATTTGTTACCATGATTTTTCTAAGCAACATGCTTCAGAGCAAGCCCAGTTTAATGACAGATTCGCCATGTATTTCGTTTCGAGTCAAAACGGATCGATTTAAACTTCAAAATCGATGGCGAGCAATTGCGGTAGAGACAAACAATTGCTCCGAAAATTGGCATATATTTTTTAATTAAAAACCCAGAACCCAATATTTGGCTTCATATTAAGCACTGTTGTTCCGCCCAAGAAACATCACCGTAAAAGCAATACCCCCCCCCAGCCCCCACCAACATAGGATACACGTGCATACACGTTTTACGTCAACCGCTAGATGTCACCTCATTCGACGTGAGTTTTTTAATGCACCCAATCTCGGTACAGCGATCGCAGCGGCGGCGTCACCCGAGAGCCCGGTATGCCCCACCAAGCCTGCCATTCGAATCTGTCAATCTCCGCTCATTGTTCGACGCACCCCTCCCCCCTCTTATGTCCTAGGGGCAGACGCGCAATATTCGCGCATGTTTATACAACAAACAATTTTGTTTCCAACTCGTCAAAGTTTGTGTTTTAATGAAAATTCCTGTGTCAAGCAAACGAGCAGGAGAGAGAGAGCGTACGTCCATGGAGCGCGTGCTGAAGCGCAAAAATAAATATGTATTCGCTCTGCTTCTGTCGATAGAGAAATATGTTCCATAGACCAGTAGTCAAATCCATTGGCACTTTTAGGGTTCAGCGTCCACGTGCACCGGACACTGATCACGTGACATTTTATATTTTTCTTCAAAGGTACGAGAATTGCACGCGCGTTTCAGTGAGCACGAGATTTCGATATTCTAAAAGTTGTAATGAAAGATTTAATATCGTACAATATAATTACTTATTACTTATTAATTGGCTCATAGCGACAATGACTAATTTTACATTTGGACATTTCATCAATTAAATCGTAATTTTTTGTAATCCTAACAAGCACCTTTTTGAATCCAGAGAAAATACAATTTTTTACAAGTTCTTCAAAATTTCGGTTTAAAGGAGGAACAGGTGAAATGCTCCTCCATTAAAATAAATCTTAATCTTAAATTAAATTAAATTAAACCTACATATTCTCTCTGTAAATTAGTATACATTTATATTAAGATTTTAACATCACTCCCGCATGAACCAGCTAAAAAAAAGCATGCACGAGCATTGCAGATACCGGTTTTTCGCTGTATTTGCTATGCACCGCTACCCTAATGCATTGCTGCCCCGTAAAAAACCGATTTGGCAATCACAGAGTACACGGTGTCATGCAGGAAAGCTAGTCATCGCGGATGTATCCTTTCCAAAAGTCAGTTTTCATGACGCCTGCAGACGAATTACAGACCATACCAGTTTGATTCTTGGATAAAAAATATAAAAGTAACTCCAAAAATTCTAATAAATAAAAATAAACATATTTTTACCAAATTTCTTAATCAACACGTTACATAGTACCATAATGCATGGCCATAAGGAAAACCGCGATGCGTCGTTAAAAATACGGCAAGACGTTGGAAAGAATTAAGTCATCCAGCAACTCCCAACCCTGATCTGAGGAAGATACAGACCCGGTATAAGACAAAGAAAAATCCCATCCAAGTCGACCAAGACAGCGCTCTCGGCTGATCAGCATGAAAGTACATTTTATTTGCAAATCAAAATCTCGGAGGTTTTTCTTGCTTAGTGAGTTGGAGATGTGTGGGTGGTGCTGGTGGCGGTGATGCGGGGGACATCGCCGACGGGAATCAGTCCCTTGAAAGAGTTTCTTTGGGTGGCGGGGAGGGTCCGGGAACAATCACCCTCGAGGGACCCGTTCTTTTAAAATTCCGCCCGACCAATTCCTTTGCCGCTATAGGGTTTTTTATAAAGTCCGCCTAGGGTTGCCAGATGCAAAATGGAAAAGGTTGTCAATATAATTTGAAATGGAGGACAATCTATTTCGAAGTCAAATTGAAATGAATTTAAGTGCGGCCCCCGTGGTACAGTGGCTATAGTCATAGACTACTAAGCGGGTGGTCCCGGGTTCGATTCCCGGCAG
>JAUJYS010000233.1:0-26874 GCA_033995665.1 Melogona broelemanni | reverse complement strand
AATCCGAGTTTGCTATGGAGGAAATTGACGGCAGCGTGCACTCCGAGTTTGCTATGGAGGAAATTGACGGCAGCGTGCACTCCGAGTTCTTCAAATCCAAGTTTGCTATGGAGGAAATTGACGGCAGCGTGCACTCCGAGTTCTTCAAATCCGAGTTTGCTATGGAGGAAATTGACGGCAGCGTGCACTCCGAGTTTGCTATGGAGGAAATTGACGGCAGCGTGAACTCCGAGTTCTTCAAATCCGAGTAAGTACATTTGCATATTCAGGTGTATTCGTAAAATGCTGCTTGCAATTTGAGATTTAGATAGCAATAATATATTTTTTATTTTTTTACAACTTTTTTATTTAACTTGATAGAATTTAATTTAACTTCATTACCCATATGTTTAAACTTATTTGGGTTCTTTTTAACCAACTTTAACTCATCATAGAGACCTGCAATTTTGTGTGTAGTTCAGTTTCATAAACAAATTGAGCAATCAATTTTTCTTGGGTACTCGATTGACCTTTCCCTGATTCTTTGCAGAAGAGCACTTTGTTCGAAACAATTGCTTATTATATTTACGTCTAATATTTCAAGCTTGATCAATAAATAAAGCACTTAGAGATGTGTGGCTCAATTTTTAATTTTTTCTAGTTACGTTCAAAAATGTAATCTACGCATGTAAAACTTAAATCGCCTGTAAAACTATGGACAGGAAATATGAACAAAGTCAAAACGTTTTTCTACCGCCGATGGAAAGCAGCATAAATTTGCAAACCATATAGGTGTCTCGAAGCTCCATAGGTGATGAATTGTACTGTAGTTTAAAACAAATGCAAACCAAACATTAATTTAGTTGTCCACTCTTTATTCTCAGTTTGTCCAACCAGACCATCACATCAGAGCACCCGGATTACCATGCCGATGTCGACCAAGAAGATGAACGTATGGAAGATGAATGTTCGATCTTCAGCCAACAGAACGAGCAGCTGCACAACGTGTCCATGCATTCCGTGCCTTCTCTGACATCAGACGAAATTGAAGGCAGCCTGCACTCGGAGTTCTTCAAATCCGAGTAAGTATATTTTCAAATATTCGTAAATTGTTGCTAGCACTGTGATTTTCAGATATTGATCATACCAATAACATTTAAAATTATTTTTTCTGTACCCTTTGTGTTGATATGGCAAGTGTTACATGTAAGGGACACATTTTCACCTGTACCCTGGGTTGAAAACGAACCGGAAATCGAACCCGGAGCCGCAGTCGGTTACAATACAGTCTGAACTAGACAGGTGAGATTTAACTTGTTTTCTTAAATTGCCTTATCTATCACTTGTACAGTATATAAAGCGGGCTCCTAATTGCAACTCAGTTTATTCATCTTGGCCTTAGGTTGATTTTTAAGCGTTTGCCAAATTATAATACTTATTTATAAATCAAAATTGCATTCAACATTTTAATATCGTTATGTAATTTTTATTCCAGTACGAACAGCTCAACTATCAGCGAAATGGAAGAACAAAGTCACGCCGTTCCCAATTCCACCGAAACTTTTCAGACTACGGATGAAAGTGATTTGAATTCCGAGATATACCAATTCCAATACTTGTAAGTAGGCATGTCTTTGTTAAAAATTGTGTGTATCATGTGGTTAACAAATAGTTAGTAGACGGAAGACCGACATGGAATATATTTAATATCTGTCGTGCCATCTGATCTTTCCAGTTTTACAATTGAAGTACAAGCGATAACTGGTATCTCAGCTAAATAAAAATATATCTTGATTATTCATTCATATTCGTATGCACATGACTTTTAAGCACAAACTCATACATTGTGGTACAAACTCATACATTTGTAATGTTGTATTTATTATCTTTTTAGAAATACGTTTTTTTTACTACCGAACTGCTTGTATTGATGTTTTCTTTTCTTGTCGTTATTTTACAGAGAATTCGTGCACGCTAGTAATGTGTAAGTAAACTGTTGTCTGATACTTCTTGGTAAATATGTAGAATTTGATCTATTATTTTAAAACTAATTTAATCTGTTTTATTTCAACCTTATCAGGAAATCGTTTTTGGAGGATGATCGACTGTGTGTTGTATGTGGATTCGTGTTCAGCCCAAGCAATGTGCCGAAAAAATGCAGATGTCAAATGGTAAGTTTGCAAATGGAGATAAAAAATTCTAATTGTTTAAAATGTGTCATTGATATTAAAAAATGAAATGTTTTTAAATGTGTTTTTTTACACAAATATTTAATTATTGTTTAATTGTGTAAGCAATACAGATATACTGTACATGTATGCTCTGTCACCATATTTTTTGTCATTTTATTACGACTTTAGCGATTGAAAAGTTCATGCTTAATGCCTCAATTTAAATTTATTGATAGAAAATGAATATACCGTAGTTTCAACTAAAGTGATAATATGAATAATGACCCATTATATTGCTATTTTAATGTTCATTTCACACGTGTTCACGCGATTTAAACAAATTTAACGATATGACATGGAATATCGAATTCTGCTGTTATTTTCAAAGTTAGTTTCGCGCGTATAACTTACTAAATTTAATGTTATTTGTTTAACTTCATAGGTTTGCGGCAAGGTTCGTTACTGCAGTAGAACCGAAGACAGCAATTGCTGCCGTCGCTGCAAAATGGACGACTGGCTGGAATACGCTACCGGTAAGTCTTGACAACATGGTGCAACGTCAATATATGCTAATCACTGTATGTCTCGAATTACTTGACACGATTATCGTATTTCTAGTGGGACAAGTGAGACAATTACAATTTTTAATTGAAGTACTCCGTTTACCTGAAACCACAACTTGACCAACTGTGGTATAATTTTTAATGACAATTTTCAGTGAGGTTTTTATTATTGAACCATTTGGTCGCAAAATGCTATAGCAATATGATGGGTACATAGTCTCTTAGGATGCTATTCGCATCTCTGATAAATAATTACCAAAAAAGGTTTTGTCCATGTGATTAAGGCTGTGGCATTAATATTTTCGCTCTTGATTTAATGGATGATCATTGATCAATTGATCAACATAGCTATACTTGATAAAATGTTTACAATGTTAAATATCAATATTTTCTCTTTTTCCAGCTCAAAGTGAGGCCAGGAAGGAAATTTTGGATGAAATCTTCTCAGGTGAAAATGTTTAAGTCCCAGAAGAAACTGCCCATCACCAAACTTCAGCAGATTAGCAGATTTTCTCCTGTGGCTGCATCGATTTGATTAATCTGTCGCTGTACATAAACTTTTATATAATGATGTGTGAATATTATGACTTTGGAAAAAATTATGAAAGGAAATTATATCGTTTGATGTATTTCATGAAATTATTTTGTCGAACTTTTTCAAATTTGTATAACCAATTCATTGAAACTTCCATTCATTCATCCAATCTATTGAAATGTACATGTAATTCGAAGTATCGTACCTGTACATATTAAACCACTTTATATCTCTTAAAGCATTGTTTTAAGTTTGTTTATTTTTCAATAGTTGTTTATTGTTTGGTTAATGTCTTTAAAAATCTCTTCGTAGTTTTGAAAAGTGAGAAATCCAATATATGATAAATTCAATATACTCAACTATATACTCAACTAGTGCGGCCTTTGTGGTTCAGTGGCTATGGTCATAGACTACAAAATTACAAATAGTTGACTCCTCCTGCGGGTAATGCGATAAATCGTCCGAACAGCTGCTTTCGCATAGCGTGCATCTTCCTCGGGACCCACAGGAAAAGTCCTGTGGGTTCGCGCCAGCTAATCACGATAGGCTTTCAGATGACGTCATAGACACGTGATTGGTGTGTCACCCAACAGTCATTAAAGCACCTCGTTTCGGTTCGGATCAGTCGTCCCGAGTTAAGGAACCGGTTCCAGTTCTCGTTCTTTCAATTTAAAAAAGTATTGTTTCGCATAACCACACTTGTTAGTGATATTCGTCAATTAAAAGTTTTTTTACCACATAAAACTCATCGAACTTCCACAATGCGTGATTCATTCCAGTCACTATAGGACGTGCAGCCATAACATCACTGTGCTACACGTCAAACCCAGTCTGAACATTATTTCTACATATCTTCAAACGTAAGAAATTAATAAGATTGTGGTAACTAAATTCTATCATTTTTCAATAAGAAATTGTAATGAAAATAATGTAAAATGAATGATCCTCGTGTATAACTGTTTTTTGAACCGCCCTCGCCGCTTTGTCAAACTTGCGCGTTTCCCCACTAGGTGTCGCGCTCAACAAAAAAGTGAATGCTTCCGCGCCCGCCAGAACGCCATTCTTCAGTCAGAGGTCGAGTCGCCAGCGGAGCGGACGCGCATTCGCAATTTCACGTCCGCCGTCTCCTCGACTTGTCACACACATTTCACACCATATTCACTTTGGATTTAATTCCACCCACCCCATCGGACATATCCAGTGCTCCCCGATGGAACAATCGCGTGTGCTCGTGAACCAAACGCTCGTCGCGATGAGCTCCGGCGAGGATTAAAATCGAATCGCCTTTCGGGCCTCGCCAAGTAGCGAAAGCCACACCAAGATGGCCGCCGATGTATCGCGAAGAAAAATGTTTCTGCCGTGTCGGATGATCGCGTTTTTCTGTCTTCTGCTGGCTGTCGGTCGTTCCGGCGCCGCGCCAACCGACAACGTCCTGTGTCCGGCCAGTTGTTCCTGCCTGGGTTCCCTTGTGGATTGCAGTAAACGTGGATTAATTGACGTACCCAAGGATATGCCCAGATGGGTCAAGATATTGTAAGTACACCTTGATTTTGTCTAGCATCACTCTATTTCTGGTGGGGGCAGAGTCGACTTGTCTAGAATGACAGCTGCGCGATTCGTATCGATGGTGGCGCCACCTACGTTGACGTTAGGTAAAGGTCATTTCAGTTGCGCTGGTGCTAATTTCACCCGGATTATAGTTTAACTAGTCCGTTGAGGACTAGGTTTGCGGGAAACCTTTGTAATTTTTGATAGGTCGGGAATCTGATGTGGTTTTTTTTCATCGAGCCAAACCCGATTTAAATGAGGGGAAATGTTGATAGCATTAACATTCTGTGTATTGGTATAATGGCACCCAATTGCTTTGATTGATCGAGGATGTTTGGGTTTTGGTCCTTTTTGGATACGTCTGGTTTGTCTGTTTTCAAAGGCTAAAAAAACCAAGGTTAGGTTGTGTTTGGGCCTACCGTGGTTATGAATGATTGATTCGAGTTGGGTATCATTGTCTGTGGCGGCCTCGCCATCGCCTTCCTTCGTACCTTATCGCTTCCAATCTGGACAAACGTGAACTGTAGAACAGAACAGCACCTGTGTTTGGCCTATGCAAATTGGGGTCAAAATTTCCATTACGGGTACAGTACTGCTGTAGATCTTCCAAGTAAAATGTTTAAGATGAACCAGCCAAAGCTGTAGTGGGCAGGTACCAATTTATTTCGGGCTACTACATTTAAATCATCAAATAACAACTGTACGATGAAATAGGCTTTCTGTTTTTGTGCGTATATTTAGCAAGTTTAAGTTTTATTGTATTATTACTGTTTTGACCAAGGAAATGTCATTTTGTGTGGGTCTAACACGCATAGGCGATTAAAGATTTCAATGCAACACTCTTGATATTTCAGTCTCGCGCAGTCTTCGACCACAACAAACTGACATTTCCATTAAGCAAAAAGACATAAAAACCTGAAAACAGTTTTAGACTAAGCCGTAATCTAAAATAAAATAAAATGTAACAATAACAAACACAATGCAACAATTATTCAAACTGGAGTATGTGTTGGACCACAACAAACTGACATTTCCATGAGGCAAAAATACACAAAAGCTTGAAAACAGTTTTAAGACTAAGTACAGTAGTTTTCACGTTTCATGTAGGATCTACATTATTGTATCGTTATAGATCAAGTTAGCAGTAATTCTAGGAATTGAAGTTTATTTTCAAGCTGTTCTTCCCATAATTGTTTTGGGCAGGTCTATAGTGTGAACCTACACACTGCAGACCGTGGCAAAGTGAATGGGCGCGTAGTATACGTCAACTAGGTCGATCACTCGGGTTGGGCTTGTTTTAACCTTCGCGTGGGTTTTATTACGACGTGCCCTAAACTCAATATAGTTGAGTAGAAATAGGCACCTTTTTAATATCTTGAACCCTGACGCAGCCTATAGTTATGTTGGGTCGATTTTTCAGCATCAACAATTATATTTAGTATATTCTGTGTATCTTTTCAATTTTATTCACCTCTTAATAGTTTTGTTCCAGTTTAATTTCTTGTTGTTGACTTTAAACTCTTATTTGTTTTACCTCATTTCATCACAACGTCATATTCTTTCACGAGAATTATACATACACCTTCCACGAATGACCGACCACAAGCATGGTCCTTAGCATCATCCGTGAAATAGGCTATATACACTAAATGCAAAAAATCATATTATTTAAGCTAATTTTTTGTTAAGGATTGTTTAATAGCTAATTTAGTCCAAAACATATACCAAATGTAATAATGGCACAATCATTTAATTCTACGTCGAATCGAGACTTAAAACACCAACCCCTGAAATTATTTATGAATAATACTCTTATAACATTTTGCCTGAAACGTTGCGTCTAGTGGAATTAATTGGGCCTGTTTTTTTCGACACACCCTGTACACGTACGTGTGTAGGCCTACCAGTTTTGTACGTTAATAAAAAAAAACTTGTTGGCAGATATTACTGACGTCGTCTTGTCTGGTCCGTACAGGCCGAGAGCTCTCGGTTCACGCTGCATCATAAGCCTATAGTTGGTAGGCGATCAGCATTTCTAAACTTCCCTCCCCATTCTCACATCCCCCCCTCCTCCCGATCAGTTCAATATTCATGCGACTGTCGTTCTATCGTTGGCCGAATTCCAACAAACTGTCAGTAGGCCAATCATTCTTTCGCATTATCAACTGCTTGTGAAAACTCGGGATTGTATGATTGTGGTGGTGGTGGTGGTGGTGGTGGTGGTGGGCCTCTAATGTAACGCGTATAAATCACGTATTCGAGTCATATTGACACAAGATTATCTGCCACTTTGGGTACATGTATCGATAGTGTCATGTGGCCACTCATACATACATTAGTCGGCGTACGTCATTTTTTTCTTCTTTTTTCTTCGAATTGAATTTCATTTGATTCGTATATATGGGTTACCCGAATGGGGAACATGTTCAGGAAGTGCGCTGAAAACTACAAGACGCCCTATCGTCTTCGATATTACATGTTAGTAAAACTTGTTTTTTTTTTTTTTTTTTGGAATGCTAAACTTTGTTTAATCCTGGTTTAAACGGTCGATCGTTTTATGTTTACACCACATATTCAGACAAAAATATCTTGCGAAATGGCTTTGATTTGATCAAATCTCTTTTCAAATGTTTTTGGCATCTCCTTCAATTGTAATATCTTCGATGAACCTTTCTACTGTACATTCTACTTTTTTTGCAGTATTCCGGCAGACTATCCGGTGATACTATTAGTTTGATCATTTCGTTTTTATATAATTTCGCCGAGCATTACACATGTACTACAATTGATATAGATACAGTTTTTTTTAATTTCATAATGTTTTGACGATTGACATGGAAAATCGGTCAGTCGTTCAGGAAATTCAAGGGGATAGTGTGGGAGTGCCGTTCTTATTCATCAACGCACCCCTCCATGTACCTCTCCTTCTCCCCGTTGAAACATCCAGTTCACCTGTGTTCAAGAATTTTTGCAGGTGCGAAGAAAATCGACTGGATGTAGGCCTACTGGCCTAGCGGTGGCTTGCCCCGTCCCCCTTAACCTCTCTCCGACATTTTTGTTTCACCCCAACTTTGGTCCCGTTCCACGTGCAAGCAAACCATTGTCAGTAGCCCGAATCCCGAACAGAAAAAGCTAAAGAAGCCCAACTTTTGTGGATGGGGAGGGGGAGTAAAGAAAGGAAAGGGGGGGGGGGTCATATAAAATGCGGGCAGGAGATGGATTAGAAGAGGGGTGTTAGTTGCCCCTAGGCGCATTAGCACCTATCGCCTGCTCTTACCTGCATTTTAACCTTAAGTGACAGGTGAGGTGTAGATGCGTACAAGGAAGAGGGGGAGGGGTGCGGGTACATGGTCGAGTGGAGGAATACTCTACTGGCGATTGCACTTGCTGACCAAGGATATTTTCGGAGTGTTTTTTGGAAGGGTCATGAGTCGGTGAGATGGTGGTGGTGGTGTGGGGAGGGGGTAGAATGGAATGAATGGTTTCTCAGTAGGATTGTATAGGGGTTGAGGGTGGGGTAGGGACCCAGGGGCTCTTTTTTTGCACGTGCACCTTTGAGGAGATGGACGTTAAGCTTATCGATCGTGTATCACCTGAATGTGAGTAGCAACATTCCCCTACTACCGTTGACCGGTTGACCAGTGGTCGAATAGACTTGAGGTTGGCGGTGACCTGTCCTTTAGGCAGTCCGGGTTGCGACTCGATCGCCCGAGGAGCTCAATGTTTTTTCCTGGTTTTAGTGCAAAAATGTTGGTGTCAGGTTGCGAATACTTCTGTAAATCTTCAATCATATTTTGCAAAAGCATTTTGAAGAATTTGTTTTCATAATTTTTGTTAGTTAAAGCATGTTCTCACGGATCAATTAATCACCGGCAATTAAATTGAAACAAATATAATACATTATCTTCTTTTTATTTTATTAATAACTATTTTCTTAAGAATTTTTCTATTGAATTTGCAAAATGCCCTCTCTGCACGGACTAAGAAACTTTTGCAGAGAATTTTTGTTTCCAAAATTGATCAGTCAGTTAAATTAATTATAGTGTACAACTAATTTTTTTCTTCTTATCATATTGGTAACTATTTTCCTAGGAATTATTATATTAAATTGTTAATGCTCACTCTGCACGGACTATGAAACTTTTGTGTAACATGCAGGAGCAAAATTAATTTCCAAAATCTTGGGTTCTCACTGAATCCCGAGGAGGGTGGTGGACCCCAATTCGGTCGGCATCTCTGGCTTTGCACACACAATGATTAAATGGTGAGATTTGGTGACCCGATTGACGACGAAAACACTAGAATAGTCCCGGGTAGAAGGTGAAGGCAGACGAGGGACCCGTTGGACTAAAAAGAATTTGACTTCTAAAATGGACGAGTTTTCCATCCACCCCCTGTTCCTTTCGCAAACCTATTGATTTTGGGGCCCATGTCCAGAAACTGCGACACTGGAGTCACAATGGTGGCCTGAGAAAGAAAAGGAACCTGTTCCTTGCCCCGAACCCCTATCCATTGTTCGGTTCGTTCCTTTTGAAAAGGAAACAGTTCCCGTTACAGAAATTACAGAAATTTTACAGAAATTAAATGGAACCTAAGCGTTATTATGTTCCTCAAAAACCTTTCTATTCGTTAGATTAAAAAATATTTAAAAAATAACATTGGCGGGAAATGAATGTGCCCCTCACAAAATTGCCAGAGCAACACGTGGGGTACAATAACCTCCTGTAGTGCTATTCACTACAGTGATCCGGAATAAAAAAAAAATAGTTTTCAGGACAAATGTAAATTTGCGGACACAGCTCAAAATCTTAATCAATTTCTGTTTGAGGCTGCAAAATTGTTCCGCTGACGACACACTTTGGAAAATTGAACTTTGGGAAAATTGTACTCGTAGAAAATTGAAGGTTATGGCAAAAGGAACCCTTAACACAGAAAAGGAACCCCAGTTCCAGTTTCTCAAAAATTAAAAGGAACCGGTTCCTAGGAATTTAACTTTTCCGTTCCGTTCCTACTCAACACTGCCCATATCCCCCTATTTCTTTCTTCCTGGATGCAAGGTGAATACGGGAAGACGAAAGGTGGGGTGGGGGGGGATCAAATAATGTCCATTTGCCGTTGTATCCATATTCGCTTCCGATGTTGACGGCGGTATAATGGTTGATGGGGGAAACGGGGGACGGCAAACACCAAATTTTCAGCCTTGGTGACGACCCATAACCTGGTCCGGGGGAAAGTCACTGTTTAACTTGGAGGGGTCAGAGTGTACGTCAGTGCAGCGGATAGATGGAGGGGTTCGAATCGAGGTGTCGGCGAGGTATTCCGATGAATGGAGGCTGCCTGGCTTCAATTCGAGGTCCAGAATTGAGCCTGTAACTAGTTGGTTCGATCCATATGTCCTCCTCATATGTATTGCAAAGTCATTGTTAGCTTGGGGGATGTTGGTGAAGTTATTTCTTGCGATAGCTGGTGCCGGAGCTATGAAACTCAGTTTGGCGTGTTCAAAAGAAATATCAGATCGTTTTATTTAGGTATCTTGTGGCGTAGTGGTTAGCGCGTTGTATAAAATTCTCGTATTCACGGGTTCAATTTCTGGTCGAGACTTCCGGACTACTTTTCGGGGGAGAGAAATTACTTGATGGATAAAAACTGAACAGTTTAACTATCGTATATTCAAGTCTTGTGATACAGTAAAAATATAACGATAGGGACGAGGTTCGATACAGCGCCGGGAAAGAGACAAAAAAAAAACAACTCATTTTGATTTATAGACGTCCTAACCCACTATTAAGTAAAAATATAATAAACTTGGATAATGTATTAATTAGATTTATCCAAAGTTTGTATATTTTTACTGCATCACAAGAGTGGAAATAGCGGGCATAGATAGACCTTGGTATAGCGGGTTCGATTCCCAGCCAAAAAAATACTTTCCAAGAAAAGAAATAATATTTTTTTTCCCTATGGTGTCGCATTCAGTTTCCAGGAAATAAATGTGCCTCAATAAAAAGAGCCAGACAGCAGGGTCGTTTAAAAACATCGGCGATTCTTTACCAGTGTCGAGATTAAAAATTCAAAACGACAGGTGCTGGTTGGTTTGAGTCAAATCTATCGTGTTGTGTGTGGACGTGCTCGGAATAAATTAGCATAATTTGAATTACAAATTGATTTCTTTTACTGGTAGATCGCGCATTTCGATACAGTAATGGAAAAATAATAGGTAAAAGGAAATGTGATCTTGACGTGACTTTGGCATGCATTAGCATTGTTAAGTGACTTGAGTAAGTTATTATTGTGAAATAATGATACTTATTTTGACAACTTGCCACTCATAAATGTAATTTGAATAACTCTCAACTCTTCGAATTATTTTCACCAACGGGTCGTACGAGTCGTTGTCACGTATCTAAAAAAGTCAACTATGAAAACGAGTCACTTATGGGGGGAAAACGTCAAAAATCAAAGGCATTACGGATGGAAAGTTTTGAATAAGTTATAAATGAAAGCTACGTGAAACGCCTGATTTGACAAATATCAAAGATGGAAATGGACACCAGTAGTATTACCTTTCCCCAGCCTATAAAAACGTAGAAAATAAAAAAAACGCAACCGACCACAAGCATTTTTTCCACAATCGATGTTAATTTAACCCATGTCGGCCGATCATGTCGGTCGGTTGTGAATTTAATTGGTCATATATATGCTGATATTTTTCGATTATTAAGGAACATGCCTGCAATCGTTTGTCTTCATGTATTTATTTTTGTTTATAGTTTCCCTGTTCGTTTTTTTATCATTTGCGCTTGACGCTTTGCCTAGTTGACGTTTTAGATTCGTGACGTGATCCCTACCCGGTACAACACCCACATAGTTAGGAGGGGCAAGACCGTCATCGCTGCAATTCGCCCACACGCACACTTGTTTTCCCCTCCTCATCCAGCTATCCATTCATCCTTCCCTTCAGTTTTTCACTCGTTGCTTCGTGTGGCTGCTGACCAACTTGGAAACAGTAGGCAGTGGTGTCCTCGCTGCTGCTGAGCCGAATCCTTGACCGGTAGCTCGGGTGTCGCATCCCACCTAACCACCTCCTCCTCTCCCTCCCACCACCACCCCACCCCTGTTTCTCCTCTGCGGCTAAACAAAAAATAAGTGTCGCTGGTCACTTTCAAACATGTCGCCGTGTTTATGGTGGGGTGGGTGCGGTTTGAAATTAGGTAGAAAAAAAGGGGGATTGTTACCAACGCCCAACTCGCACGTGTTTTGCGTAAATCATGCAGCTCCCTGTTTAAATACCAAATTTTTTATTTCCATAAAAACAGAAATAGATACATAAGGATATAAACGATTGTAGACATGTCCCTCAACAATCGAAATTTTTCCAATTATACAAATACATAACCGGTCATTAGCATGGTAAACCCAAGACAGCACTGGGATGAAGACTGATATGGCGATAGCTTGAAACAAAACAAAGAATTGACCTTTACAAATTGCTAAAACGATCGAACAAACCTGGACTTTGGTGACTATCGCCACCAAAAAAATATTTTGTTATTTTTACTTTAAATTTCAAATTTGCATGACTTCGAGGAAGAAAAACAAGTCTTCTCCTAGCGCGGTAGCCAATATAAGAATACAATTAAAACTCATGGTTTAGGTCGCAGCATTATGCATTTTAATTCTACAAGCGTATTTCCGATTTCAGTAACAATAAGCTCCTCCATCATTAACGTTAGAAGTGGTTGTGCCATTTTCTTTCCTGCAAGTTTCTTAAAAAAGTACCATCCTTGATCCACATTGGGTAGACACAGGAGACGGTGGATCGAATACGAGAATGCGTAGGTGTAAAAATATCCTCGTATGCAAATGTGAAAGTGTGCTGGCAAACCCAACACCACGACATTTTCGGCTTTGTCGCCAAACACCCGACTACATTTTATTTATTTATTTGGCTAACCAGTGGACATGTCCACCTGTTGTCCTATGTTTATCTATCGATGTCTCTCCACGTTTTACGTTTCGTTCATGGCCGCCAACCCAAATGTACATGTATTCGATTAAGCAGCTCCGTGCATGTTTGATTCGGTGCTGTACAGCTGTTCATGTACGGCCGCATGTAGTCTCGTAGTGCCTTGGGTTTGTTGAAGGTGGGCGTTGAGTCATTTGGGTAAAGTTGATAAAATGGAAAGCGAGACATTGATATGGGCTTGTCTGTTTTGTTCTCGCGTGCCTCACCTTACACCCAGAACCTTGTCGCAGCTCGTAGCCAACTCGACACAAAAACTATCAATGCCGTCGCTATCCGAATAGCCTTATACGAGAGACATCGTGCTTTATAATACAATTAAAAACCACAGTGACAATGTACACTATAAAATGGTCAAAACAGATTTGCCGATACATTTAAAAAAAAAATATAAGACACATCACAGCACTGTTGGTTGAGATAAACTTGTGGTAATACTGTCCTGGTGTTCGATTTTCAGTGTTGCAATCCATCCATTTTTGATCATACAGCGTGATATATGACGTAATACACGTTACATATGAATATAAAAAAATGAATTTTAATTTGTAAATTTCCAATTAGATTAGCAAATTAACATAGCAATACAAGGGACTCCTGTTGTGATATTCTCTATAGTGATTGGAAATAATGATACAATTTGTTTCTTCCTGCGCAATAAGGCGGCGAAAGACTTTTATTGGCCAGTACTCAGCAGAGCTATTGATTAAATACTCGGCAATTCGACTATTGCTGGAAACCCGTTCGAAAATC
Organism: Melogona broelemanni; assembly: GCA_033995665.1. NCBI lineage: Eukaryota > Metazoa > Arthropoda > Diplopoda > Chordeumatida > Chordeumatidae > Melogona > Melogona broelemanni. Next base: position 13,302 of record JAUJYS010000233.1, on the reverse strand, counting down.
GATCGAAATTCTCTTTATTTTCGGTCACCATTTTTTTCCCGTCATTGTTCTGTTGAGATTCCTTTGCTTGGTAAAATATAGGTTTGTCGATCCAGTTTGCCTTTGTCCAACTTTTTATAGTCGTCTACTTTCCGTTTTCTTCTGGACTGTGTGCGACCGGTTTCATTCGTTGTGCCAACATTTTTGTGCGCCGCAACGTCAAACTTCTTTAGTCGGAATGTCCTCTATAAAAAGCACCAAAATAGAGCAGGGAAGATGGGGATGGTGGTGGTGGTGGTCAGTTGGTGGCAATCGCTCTGGGTCCAAACTGACTGACCATCGCGGTGGACACATTGAACCATGTATCGACGGAACAATGCCAGTGTATCCGAGCGAGCCGAATGCAGTTCCATATATATCAGTAACCATGGTGGTGTACGTGAATCCATAATCCGGCCAGCGGTCAGTTAGGCTGGTCAGTGGCCACATCAAAGCCAATAACGGCGAGGCAAAAAAATCTCTGGAGCCCGGAAGAACGTCCATAAAAGAGTCAATTTCGCCAAAGGAATCTTTCGTGCCACACCAAATCAACCAGATCGGCGTTTCTTTCCCCTCTCGTTTTTCTTCTTCTACCCTGGACGAAATGAATGGATCAACTATTTTGTGGGAGTGGTATTATTCCGTTGGTACATGGCTACTACGAAACTGGGTACCGAAAGCGTAAAAAAATGTTTGAGACTGCTTGTAATCGACATTTTATGGGATGGAACATCATTGAAGGATTTGCCTCGGTCTTTCCAACGGTGGAGCTGAGCCGGCAGATGCCATTACGTAGATATGTCCTGCCTGCCTGCGATTTAATCTTGAAAATGGTGGAGAACGTTGACTTTTCTACCAGCCAAATAATACCCAACGTTATAAACTACTGACGATTGACTTAACCATCGGGAATAATTTTGTCTCCCGTAGTTGATGTCTTAACTGACTTCCATTAAAATTCTCTGACTGTAAGCTAAAATAAGTCAGATTTCCATTACATTACCAACATATTCAGCCTCGTAAGTGAAATAAATATGTAAGGACATCAACGATTGCAGGCATGTTCCTCGATATAGTTGTCCAATTATACAACTACACAACCGACCACAAGCATGGGCCTAACAATCTACGGAGGTCTTTGGTTTGCGAACTGTCACGCAGGTTTCTGACGTCATGGAGCCCCCTCCTCCATCCCTTGCATCCAGCGGTAGCAGCAGCAACTCCCAGACTGTTCGTTGCCATTTAGTCGACAGTTTGAGCCAAACCGTCGTCTGGCTTTCAACTGCAAAGGTGTATTTAGCTTTTTGGCTGACTTTCGAGTATATTGAGTGCATAGCTAAAACATCAAGGTTGTGCGTTCGTCTGCCTGGTTGAGCAGGAGGCAGATATACGTGTGGATGTTGAGCACGTGCAACTATTACTCTCTCTCGTTTTGCGTGCCAGGCTTTTTTTTTGGCAAGGGAATCCTTTGCTGGCATTTCCCAATGGCGTCACGGCTGTACACATTAGATTGTGATGGATGTTTTTTTCTGGTCCCGGACCAAATCTATCCTATGTGATATGTGCTTAATCCAGGTTCTTCAAACTTTGAAATTTATTAAAAATAATTTCATATATGGTTTCAAATTTTGATGAGATTTTTTTGGGATTTTTGACATGCATTTTTGATAAGAAATAAAATTAAGATAAAAGATAAGAAATAAAATATTTGATAGGAAATAAATAAGAAATAAAATATTTGATAAGAAATAAATAAGAAATAATACATTTTTATAAGGTCTTAATCCAGGCTCTTTGCTCACTGGTTCGAGGTTTGAATTTTTTTTATTGAGATTATAAAATAAAACAATTATTAAAAAATACCTTTTTTTAGCGCAAAATATTTTCCCGATTCCCTCGTAGTCTGTTATATTTTCTAAAGGTGTGGTTGTAGTAGTCTCATGTCGAATATTTCCCCTCTCCTCAGGAAGTACCTTTCCCCCCCTATCCCTCCCCACCCCACTTATCTTCGATGCCACATCACTTGGTTCCCACTTTAGCCACAATTGTTTATCACCATGTACGTGTTTGAACATTTGGCTCTCCATGTTGTCGGCTGGTTTTTTTTTCTTGCCATTTTCTGGAATCGAGCCAGAGGTCTTGGGAAGGAAGTTTGTGTACACCGCGTGGAGGGGGGAGGGTCTGTGCTTGTGTCGGCACCAGTTAATCCAACCATCAAGATGAGTTCGGTTTTGCTCCTTTGACTCTGTTCCAGCCAGGTGCAGCCAAATTGCTACAATTAATCGGGTTAGAGAAACGAATTTAGAATGGGGTTGGTTGGTGGTGGCGACGTCGCATCTCCTCGATATACCATGTTTCTAATTGCGATCTGGTGTTTGTTTTTCTTTCGCAGGGAACTGCAGAGCAACGATCTGGCCCAGCTTCGCGACGATGCTTTCGCCGATCTAATCCACCTGGAAAAATTGTAAGTAAAACACCGTGCATTTGTTTAGTATTCGAACCTTTTCCGTTGCTCTCTCCCACCTTCTGTAATGTTTATCTTTCCAAGATAAGTTTAGTTTTTTTTGTGACTAGTTTCTGAAGCACTAGTTACAAAAACAACCAAATGTATAAATATCACTATCTGGCCTCAACGAAACAATACTGATATGATTTATTATTTCGACCAAAAGATAATATAAAGTTTCAGTTGTACATATAACATAAAATTTATTTCCTGGAAGAGATAAAGCCTATGAAACAGAGGACATAAATTATATCTAGTTTATAAAAGTCCGTCGTCGCACATTATCATCTTGCTATTGGTATCAGAATCTGTACAGAACCACGCCCCAGGTTAATTATAAAATTAAAACTATATTGTCGAAAATTGAGTTCACTTGACTGCATCAGGTAAACATAAGTCTAGAATTGCAACCCTCATCTTATCGAAATCGGAACATGAACTACCCTTGTCGCTGATGCTTCAGTGAATGTGCGTCGTCATTAACGTTAAGCAAACACCTATAATTGTCATCGATGAGAAATCAAACCATTTCTGCGAAACCCTACCAGAATTGTATTATTCATCGCTGTTTCCTCTTGCGGTTTCTAAGACTGTATAACGAAAACCAGCAACCAGTTGTAATATTTCTTCACCAAGCCTACGTTTCCTGTCTGTTTGATTTTGCAACTTTTGCACATCGAGTCTCCCTATATTTTTAAGCTGTCCAGGAATGTTTTTTAATACCGTTCGATTGGAAATGGTAGCTCTCTTTCTCACCCCACCTCGTATTTTCTGTGCTCGCGAGCATGGAGGAAGAAAGGGGAGCTGCTCAGGGTCGTTGGCTATGAGAGAGGGGAGAATTCATCTCTGAACTCTCTCGTCCATTGTGGTACTAGCTGGCTGACTCCCGGCCAACTCACCTATTGTGTTCGGCGTTGGCTTTACCTGCAACTATACGGCCTACCTACTGGGGATCTGGTGGAGCCTATTTTTTTCTCTTTTCCCCGGTCGTTCTGCATCTTTCACTTCGGACTTGCCAGTGTTGTGCGGCTTACCTTTACGACCTTAAGAAACGTGAGAAGAGCACGAGTCTCGTAAGACATATTAAATAAAGTGATCCTTGACCATTAGGGATAGAAACGGCAACTTTTTTGATGGCACTCTATGTTTATTCCGGAACAACCAAAAACTTTCGATACAATTTACAAGTAATTGTACGTGGTTACGTATTAATCGCGTTTACAGCAAAAAATACATGGTTGATTCCATTGTTGGCGTGGTGGAATTAGCGAATCCTACCGATCGGTTTCGCCACACCCTGGGCATCGTAAAGGGATATCAGCAATGAAAAGAAACTCTAAACTCTAAGAAACTCTTTTATTATAGTCTCGTAAGACGTCTTGTGAGGAAACGAGGATTCAAGATTTAGTTAAAGTCCAGTGTTGGGATCGTTCCTTTTCAAAAGGAACCTGGAACTTTTCCGTTCCTTCGATTAAAAAATATGTAAAAAAAAACACATTTGCGTGGAACTAATCTACAGGACAAATGTAGAATTGCGGGCACCGAAAATTGTTCCTATGACAAAAACTGTTCTAAATAAATTCTGAAAAATTGCAAAATTATTCCGCTTTTGACACACTTTGGAAAATTGTACTCCTATAAAATTGAAGGCTATGGCAAAAGGAACTCCCGTTCCAGTTCCTACAGAAATAAAAGGCGTTCTTAAGATACTGAAAAGAGGAACCAGTTACTAAGAACGGATCTTTCCCGTTCCGTTCCTAACCAACACTGGTAAAGTCTTCGTGGAGATGCTCGAGACGTGGATCGGTAGCTTGCAGATTACACGACCCTCGAAAACAAAAATACATCTCCTACATTAAAATAACTGTAGGATCTCTGAGTGATTGCCTTTTATCGTTGGTAGTTATCTCGTTCCCCTTCAGACAAATTTCAATATTCATCCAATGATAAGAATGATTTAGACGTGGTTTGTCCTTGCTTAGGATCCTGGTATAATTTTTGAGCCTATTTTTAGAAACGAAATTCGCGATTAATGATACGAATTTTCAAAGAATTTTTTTTGGCCATCAAGTGAAACCTTAAATGAGACTACTAAAAAAGGGCTACCTAATACTTTAGCTGACCCTGGTCTAGTTTAGCGTGGTTTTTCTGAATGGTTTGCTCAAACGCAGGTCAGCGAAAATGCTGGTACAATTTCCTGTTTTCGTTCGCCGGTGAGTTTAGCCGACGTTTCTTGACACCGAGCGTCCAGTGTCCGTTTCGAGGCCTGTTTTTGTTTGGCGCTGAAGAAGGCGAAAAAAAAAAAAGCTGTTCTCAGACGTTTCTATGGAAATGAGATTTTTAATCCCCCACCGAAAGAAACGAAGCATTTTAAAAGCCGGCTTACCAGGCAACAGCAAAATGTTGCTGGAGAGTATTAAGTGTGTAGCACGTGCAATTTGACCGAAGTTGACTTGTGAATGAGAAACTAGAAATCCTTTTGACATGTGGCTTTATTTTTTGTTGGATTTTTGCGGAGGGGGAATGACAGTGGTTTATCGGTCAATAACATTTTTTAAACAGTAAATCTTCAACAAAATCCAAAAAATTTAATCCGGATACATTTTACACTTACGGTGTCATTTTTGGCGAAAATTGAACAGATCTAGAGGCTTAACTTCTATACTAAAAAAAAGTGGTCATCAAAATTATTTATTTTCTTAGTATTTAATTTTTAAGACGCATTCACTTTTGATGATTCTCTTTTTAAGGTACTCGCCAGGGACTTGCGTCTTTAAGCCATTTCATTTAAATTGTAAAACTACTTGATTTAACACTAAAACATGTTTATGATCCGCATTTTGAACTCATGAAACATGTTTTCATAATTAGTTTATTTTAATGCGTTTATAGTTCCAAGTGCATTCCTGAAACTGTGATTGCATTTGACGGGACAATTAAATTAATATTAATAAAAATAATGTCATTGTAGAAATAAATCCCACAATGAACGGGAAATAATAATTTCAAGGGAAGTAATGAAAAAATCTTTCCATGATCTCGTTCATCACTTCGCACGGTTCAGCGAAATACGCATATCGAGAATTCGTTTTACAACCTTCATTTAAATTAATATTGTGATGACAGCTAGATTTCCCGTACAAGACATGTAGACTGTTAAAAAATATTTTAAAACGCTGTTGGTGCCTCTACCGCATTTTGGCAGGCAGCGTCACTGGTGACCTTCATTTCACACCTTCTCCAACTTTTGGAGTTTTGAACTCAGTGTGAGGATTCCGACCCGTCCGTGTCCAATTTAAAAAGCTCGAATTTGTAAGAGCATTAAGCAAGTGTGGTTGCGAATTAGCGGCCAACGGTTATCAATGTCGGGTTCAACAGCGGGTCAACCCGGTGACTGACCCACGGGTCACCCGAGACACCTACCCGTATGCATTTTCGAAAAAGTGAAAAAATGAAATCTGTAATCTGTGCTCACGATCCGCTCACTTCCAATTTGTCGTGGTGGGGAGGGGGAGGGTGGTGGGAGGTTGCGAGAAGACGCCAGTGTCTCTGCGGGAGAGCTAATCTCCCCTCACCTCTCGTCTCGTCTTAGCTCACTCACGTCTTATGCCATGAGGGGATTAAAAAATTGAGAAATTGTTGTTGGTGAACGAGTGTGAGGTGGTGGTGGTGGGAGGACTTGTGTGGGTGGAGATGATCTAAACAACTGGATTCGCTGTCAAGATGCGTTCTCCTGCACGTGGTTTTCGGTATCGGTTGGTTAATCTGCGAGGCAACATGTACGACACTAAACAAAAATAAATACACGAAGACATAAATTGTTGCAGACATGTCCCTCAACAATCGAAAACTATCGTCATTTATTTGTACAAATACACAACCGACCACGAGCATGGACCTTAACGTCGATCGTGGAAGAATATAATTGCTAAATCATCGTTGTTAGTTAAAACGTAGGAAATAGAATATACACAACCGATCGTTGCCTGTGGTCGGTTGTGTCTTTAAATTACTACGTTTTTACCAGTTAATTGTTGTGTTGTTTAACATAATTTCTAAAATATTATATCGTTTATAAATGAGTTGGATAGAAAAACTATAGACAGCTAAAACCTTAAAAAAGTGGACAAACGTTTTTCGCAGTTAGTCGCCCTGCTCATACATGAAACAATGACAACCGAGCGTGTTGCACACATACATATGATATTTCAATCTGCTATTTTCCTAACTGCGAACACAGAACTGGCTGATGGACAGACTCCGAGGGTGGTACCCCCGAATCTCCGACCGAGGCAGGCGCAATTGCTTTCTCAATTTTGCAAATTCAAATGCGGCTTTGTGCTAGCTGGCCAGTTGGTTGAGACTGGGCTGCCTGTTTGCGGTTGCGGTTATGGTGGCGGGTTTATGCACTGCTTAGCTCTCGCCTCTTCAACATGTCTTTTGGGTTCGAGTTTTCTCTCGTGCATTCTCTCCACCAGTGTTGAGTTTGTTCCTTTCGAAAAGGAACTGGTTCAAGTTGCCGTTCCTCTGATGAAAAAACTAACCAGTTCCCATTCCAGTTGCTTAAAATTAAAAATCCCTTTAAAAAATAAATTGAAACTTTTCCGTTCCTTAGATTAAAATTTTTTCACAAATATTTTGTGAAATAATAAATAGCACGTCTGTAAACGCGTTTCTAATGACACGTAGATCTGAAAAATTACAAAAACTACATGACATCAACATATTAAATATAATATTATCAATTTATCTTTGATCCTTCATTTTGGGCAATTGCATTTGTATAAAATAGGAAGGTTTTGGCAAAATGACCTGTGCATACTGAAATGGAACCCTCGTTCCAGTTCCCCAAAAAAGAAATCAGTTCCAGTTCATAAAAAAATAAAAATAAAACTTGACGTACCCAAGTTTCTCTCTCAAAAAAAAGGAACCAGTTCCTAGGAACGGAACTTTTCCTTTGCCGTTCCTACCCAACACTGCTTCGTGCGTTCTCTCCACACACGTTTTCTCGTTTCTTTCTCTGCGCTCTCTGCTTTTCAGAGCTACTAAAATATTAGTAACGCAGCGGGGAGTAGCTGGGGTTAGGCGGGGGGGGGGGGGGGAAGGAGCAGGGGAGGAGAGGGGGACCCGTGTCTTCTGGGCGGCCGATACTACACGTGTTAAAGAACTTAAGTTCGCAACTTGTCTGGCAAAGCTTGACGCCTCCTGTAACCCATCTATCTTGGGGGGTGGTGGGAGAGGAGGGATGGCAGGGACCAGGGATGGGTTCTCAACCCACGGAGCCCCGAATCGCGTGATTCGACTCTTGGTCGGATCAATGCCAAAGGTGTTTCTAAAAATTTATGAGGATTTGTTAGACAGCTAGTCTTGGCTACATACTTGGCCGCCTCATGTGTTTTCGAATTTTTACTGAAGTTCGTGTGCTAGGGTGCTAGGTCCTCTGGTGGCCAGTGCCCATGGTAGCGGGTTCAATTCCCAGGTCGAAACCTTCCTAATTAAACGATGGTGGTGTATAAAATACACGCCGGAACAGATGTAGAATTAATTGAGAAAAAACGATTAAAATGTAAATAAAATCAGTGTTATAAAGTCAGATAGTTTACATTTTTAATCTGTCGGGCACAGAGGAAGCAAATACACGAGCTTTTGGCTGTGATGCCTTCTTCGTTGGTGAATGAAATGAAAATGTTTCTTCCTAATTATTTGGACGAGCGAAATTCGTACGCGTGCGTATGCGTGAATTGAAGGTATGGGAACCATGTGTGGTACAAGCTGAAGATCCGTACTTAGTTTAGGAGCTTAGGCTAGAAAATAATGACTTAGTTCGCTACCTGAGGGAGATGAGACAAAAAAAAGTTCCCTGTTTTCCTGTTCGTAAAATCCGTTTTTCTCTCAGTTTTTCGTTGTGGTCGAATTCTTTATTTCTCACCTCTCCGATAGACCTAGATATTTTTGCACTCTCCTCCGTCCATCTACCTAACGTGTACCTGACTGAAGCAGCATCAACAGCTTCTTCACTCACCTACCTTGGCTGAGCGAATGGATGCGTCCCAACAACAACGCTCTCCCCTGCGCGCTCCCACCAAATCCCTGTTCAGTCTCCCACTCCCGGTTCCCCCTTGGTCCCTCACTGGAACCCCTCTTTCACACCTCTGCTCGACTCCCAGCTGAGAGCAACGCCAACCATTAACGTGTGCACCGCCCTCTCCACCTCCTCAACACCCCCTCTCTCCCCACCCCTCAGCTGAGATGCTGGTCTTTGAGGGATTCCGACGAGTTTTGGTGTGGAGCGAGCTCAAAAATCAAAAACACTCCATCCCGTTTTGCTCCAGAACGGAATTTCACACGCACAAATTTTAGGTAAACCAAGACTGAACCAGAAATCTAAGGTAACAGTTAAAATATAAAAAGTAAAAAACTAAATGATGAGAGATCCAGGACAGGACTGGACTATGCTTGTGGCCCATGCTTGTGGTCATTCGTTGTGGGTAAATGTACATTTTGTGTGTCATTAAAAATTGTTGCAAAATTACATCTTGTACACCATCTTTCTACAGCATAGGAATAAATATACGAAGACATAATCGAAAAATATCAACATTTATTTGTTATGTGGTCGGTTGTGTCTTTAAATTTTCTACAGCATCTTGTTGCAACTTGTAAATACATTTGCATTGCATGATTGAAACCGTCTGAAGTTGTCTCTATTGCATATTCATTGAATCTGTTTATTAAAATTCGACCCCCCAGTCCAAAAAGGAATTTATTTAAAAGGGGACGATGGCCCTGCATAAATTTGGGAGGAGGTGGTGATGATGGTGGGGTGGTTGGGGTGGCTAATTCCACCACAACACGTTTTTCACGCGTCGTTCATCTCTTGGGGCGGGTGGAGGAGGTACAGGGATTGGACAAAATAATGGAAACAAATCTGCTTGTGCACCTTATAAGAACTGTTTCCACTATTTTGTTCAAACCCTGATGATGGGGGGGGGGGGCAGGACCTGACTGCGGCCACTTCATTAGCGCCAGAGTGGCTGGCGCCACTCCTGAGGGGTGGTAGAGTGAGGCGAAGGAGCGACCACGGGCTCGCTGGATGAGTGCTCCTGTTGGGAGCAAATAGGCGCACCAATGCGGTTTCGTAGCTGTGCGGACCAATGCGGTATTCGCCCCAGTTTGGAATATTTCTTCGGTGTTAATTTGCGAGACCTTTCAGTTGTTTAATCTCTCTGAACTGTTAGGGGGAGGGGGGCTTCCTACGTTTAAAAAAAATAAAAAAGTGCAAAATGCACCCAAAGTCGAGTATAAGTGTTGTTTATAGAAATGACTGATTTGATTTTGCGTGTTGTTAGACTAAAACACACTTACATCATTATTCATAAACATTTGAAGCTTGGATCTTAACATAATCCGAATTCCGAAAACGTTATGAGGACCAGTAAGTTAACATCAAAATTAATATTTTTAGTTTTTTCAAATTTTCATGAATGATTCAGTCATTTCTAGTTATTTAAATAACGATTGGAACTGTTTGTTTATCTTTGCGGCGCTGTACCGCAACATGTTTCCCATTGATAAAGTATGACGGTGTTTTTTTTATATTTTTTTTGTTTCCACTGTAACTCACAGATTAAGTGTCTTCATTATCGGACTTTTATCTGGAAACAGTTACCTATCCTGGCACCTCTAGCCCCATCCGATTAGCTTGTCCATTTTGTCCGTGTTAATTGGCGAGACTGTCCAGTTATCTTATCTGGTCGTGTACCCTGACCGGCGACAGCCTCTCTTGGCGATTAAACGAGTGACTCCAACGTTAATTTGCTCCCGGCAGTCTTAGTCTGACCGTCCACACCAGGTACAGGGGTTGGACAAAATAATAGAAACAGCTCAAATAAGGTGCACCTGACAAATAAGGTGCACCTGTGTCCATTATTTTGTCCAACGGGTATGAGCAGCGTGCGCCGGGTCCGAATCTCTCTGGGATCATATTGGCGGGGGGAGAGACACGATGGCTAGACCATTTTTATAACCTGGGCTGCCTGCAGCGGAGTAGGAGACGTTGGTTTCAAATGTTGGGATTGCTTCGTCCAGCTTGTTTTTCGGCTCCGGTTGGTTGCATTTTCAAAGCTCGGGTTAATTGTTAAGCTGTTGGTAAGGTGATTGAAATTTAAGAAGGGGAACCAAACTCACTGCTACAGAGTAATTGCACTCTGTTTATCAGAATTGTGAGAGAAAAATGAGCCGAGCGTTACTTCAGGAATGTTCTTAAATTAATTTAGTTCATTTCTGTGTTTTTATTTGTGCATATGGAAAAGCAGTCTTGACGCGGTTTTTATGTTTTCTTGACATTAATTTATTTAAAAAAAATAACACTAAATATGTCCCAAAAAAATAAAAGAACGTTGTCAAATTAAATTTGAAGAAAAAAATCCACCCCAAATACATACAACTTATTTTTGTTGTAATGTGTGAAAAGTGTAAAAGTGTAGTAAAAATATTTCTTTTTAAATGTATAAATCTTTGTCAATATATCTTGAATGTTTGCCTGACAAGTGACCACACAAGATCCCACTGGTTTATTTATCCCCCCACCCAAAGAATCCGGATGTCTCAGCCGGAAATTAAACCCGCATATATGAAATGTGCCTTCTGTCTGCGCCCAAAAAATTGTCTACTGTTTTTTAGCAGTTTGAGTAGAAGAAAAATAGAATAAAGAAAGTGGTCATCCACCTGGCCAACTCTTTTTTGCCCTTCCTACCATCACCACCACCACCATGTTGGTGGCCTTCCTGCCTGCCCGGAAGTAGTCGATGCCCACCGTGGGCGTAGGTGCGCCCTCAACACCAGGTGCACCAACGGTTGTTGGGTCCGTGCGACCACCTTGTCCCCAAACCGAAAGTGAAACTAAAAAAATAAATATAGGCTGCTCCTTCCCTATTTTATTCATTGCGTGTCCACAGCCAGTTTTCTCTCTCCACACCTGCCTTTCACCCGCCATCTCTTCTCTAACAACCCTATCATTACGCCAATTAATCACCTTTGTGCCGTGATCATCTCCATCGGTCATCGTGATGGAATGTTGTATTATAGAGTGGTTGTTGGTTGCGATTAGTGGACGCGATGGGCACGACACCAAGCGGCCATTATTTTCATTTCCTGATTGCCGGGACACAAAATATGAGGGATGGAAATTGTGGGTTGGGTAGGAACGGCAAAGGAACGTTGGAACGCCCTCGTTGATTGAGGACCCAAGGATTGAGGACGTTCCATTAGATGCAAATCAATATGGCGATACGCTCGATGAATTGCGAAGGATTTTGTTTCTATGGCTAAATAGGCTTAAACTTTTTGTAATTCACAAGGAATATGGTGACATTTATGTCGAGGAATATGGTGACATTTATTTGTCATCCAATTAGTTCAAAAAATGTGTTAAAAATCTAAAATGACTGCCGTACCGAAGTCAATTTTTGTTTGTTTATTTTTAAATGGAAGGAACGAGGTAAGTCTCCGTTCCTTTGGTTGGAACAGAAAAGAAGAACGTCCTCGGTTCTTTCTTAATGTAAGCAATCGAGCAGTATTATATCTATAGCAGGAATTCTTCAGCATACAAACAAATCAGAAGCAGTATTCTTCAGTATATTAATCTACAGTTTAATTATGGAGGAACGAGGAACTGGAGAGATTTCCTTTTTAAAAGGAACGAACACTGGAGGTGATGCTCTGTGATAGCGCGGGAGAAAGAAATCTGAAGAGCGAGCCCAAAGGGTTGTACCTTCCTCGGGGCGCATATTACAGGGATGTCCTCACTTGCGTGTTTTCAAGAGTGTGTTTATAAGCGGGCGTCCACCCTGTAATTATGCCATCGTCTGGCCGCAGTTTCCTTTTTCCGTACACCTGGCTGCCTGACACGTGTTTTCAACCGTTTTCTCTGTCGTGTGGTTATCTGACTGCACTGGATGACTCGTGAGAAACTCACGTGCTTTTTTATTTGTTTTACACAGGGCCGTATGACTGAAGAAGGTCATGTCTGAAAAACAGTTTATTTTTCATGAATGATTGATTGTTTTAACAGCGATGTGAAAATGTTCAACTTGATGGCGCTAAATAACAAATAAATTTTCATTCGTTTTAATGCCCGAAAGAAAGGCAATTGTATTCAATATAATAATTGCCTCTGTCGGGGATCAAAATAAATCAAAGTTTATTTGTTTTTATTCGACATCTAAATCAGCGTTCTTCCGCACTTTAATTTCATTTGATACAGCTATTTTTTTCTCGCCTAATTATATGATTACTGTAACTGTATATTTTTTTGACAATCAATGATTGGCAATAAATAAATTAAAGATCATGACGGGAGATTATGTATCCCTCTAAATTAGTAATTTGTATGTTAAGACCCGACTAAAATGTTAATTGCATCGTTTTTGCCAGCCAATGCTGTGTCATACTGAAATTGACTTGTTTCTGTCCATGTTATTAAACAATTGTGTTATTTTTTTCCTCCACTAGGGATTTGGGCTACAACCAGTTGCGAACACTAAACTCCACATCATTCCAGTCCCTGACGGAACTCAAGGAATTGTAAGTACTTTAAACTAAAATAGCGTTACACCAACAATTGTTTTTTTAATTGGACAACATCTACGTCGAAAAAAAAATCAGCGTGCATTACTTAGTAGATTTTTTAATTGTATCAAATGTACGAACCGATGGCTCAGTGGGTATGGGGACATGCTACGAGGCCAACGGTCCCGGGTTCGATTCCCGGCGCAGGC
>JAUJYS010000232.1:0-26862 GCA_033995665.1 Melogona broelemanni | reverse complement strand
ACATATTTTTTTATCACTTTGCATAACTGGTCACCATTTTTGGAAGGAATTCACGCATTGTTAACGCACCTGTACGCTTGTGTTTTTTAGCAAAATTATAGTTAGGATTAAATTTTAAATAAGCACCATCGCCGTTTTAAAACCTGGTTAAATTTGCACTTAAATTGAATCGTTTCACTTGTTGCTCGAGGATGACGGTCGCGAAAACTGATTTGATAAATCTCGTTTCTCTGTGCAAAAATGTATGCATGGTTGTAACCACGAGATCCCAGACGAAATAACTGGAACCAAGTCAACAATACGTATTTAACATTGAACTTAGTCTTGATCTGCCAATAATCCTTATCAGCCGTGCATGCGCCCGCATTTGTTTACTTGGTATTTACGTCGATTATGTTGCTACGAAACTTGCGATGACTGAATTAACCCACCTTAACTTAACCAAGCTTATGTCACATATATTTTTAGTTTGCATGTTGACGTCATATATTTTATAATTTAAGCTTGATCATAATCTCTTCTTTTTTCGTACTAATCGGCCGTGGACTATTGGAGCGTCAGTAATAATATTATATGACGATTATCTGTCATTTTTTTAGTGCTGCCCCGGGGCCATGTTCCTTTTTTTTATATTCTGCGTCGAAACCATCGTTCCTTTGGGATTACCAGCATTTCTGCCTCAAATCCCGGTGTCCGTAATGCATTTATTTAAATTCATAAATGATTTGGGGTCACGTTCCTTTGTTTACGTATCGTTGCCACATTTTACGAATATTAGTTATCCGCTCATTTATGTCTAGCCAGTTGAGCTCATTGCGAGCTATTTATCATGACATACATGTTTAATGCTATTTACAGAGTTTGTCTGCATACAGCTTTATAATAACCTATGATCTAATTAGTAGCTGGTAGAATTCCATTTAAATTCTAGACAGTGTGCAGCAGACGTTAAAACGATTAAAGAGTCCAAAATTCGAACAAACTTTAAATGTGTTTAAAATTTTAAAACAACGATAAAGTCCAGAACAGTGGTATAGATTTGTGCACAACTCGCGTTTTAAATGTGTTGTTTTGACACAGGCCGTAATTTCTAAAGAAATGCATAAAATGGCTGCAACCACAAATGTCAATACAAGATGGGACGTGTCATGTCGATTCCCCCCCCCCAATAAAACGTACAAGCACATCTTGCGTGGAATAACGTCACTAGATTTAAAAAAAAAAGTGTTAACTCATAAGGTTAGTCATCGCGCAACACTTACCCCTTCATTATTCGAGGATTGGCAGCAGGGACTTTTCTTTTCGGCCATTACATCCAAATTTATTTAGTCCGTGGAAGAAACTGGCGGTCACAGTCCTGGGCTACACTTCAGACCCGAGCACTAAAAATAGTGTCGTGAGCAAACGTTTAGAAATATGTATAAATAAAATTGAATACGGTAATTAAATGATTAATAATAATAAATTTTAAAATAATTTGAATTTACTCGTCTGAATAATTCTAAAAGTACCGTACTGCTGAGATTTCAATGAAATAAAAACCCCTTTTGCGTTAATCAGCGTTAAGTCAACAAAAATACACATACAAGTGTATTTGAGTTTTCTAAGTTCTTTTTTTAATACAGAGTCATACCAAATCACCAACTTCAAATATTTCCATTCTACGCGCAAATGAACATATAAATTAACTGTTTCATCATATAGCTGTTTCATATCTGATTTGTCATCATATCCTTCCCATCGCCATCGGCAATCATTACAATTGTTCGTATATGAAGCGGTGTATCATAACACCATTAAAACACATTCGACGGTTTTTATTAATTACTAATCGTTTCGCAGAACAATTTCCTTTTCTTTACAGAAATAGATTTCGATTAAATTACTGTACCGTTAGGTTTGCGGTTCAATTAATCGTGTTAACCACTCGTAACATTTAGGTTTCTTACCTTAGTTTGTTCAGGAAACGTCGGTGCATGCGGGAAACTCCAGCGAACGTGTTGTCGAAAATCGTTTTAATTTTATTAGCAAGGCACTGCGTGATTTTCGTGCAACTGTAACATTCTCCCAAATAAGAGAGTGAGACTTAACAGCAACATTGAAAATCATATCAAATTCGCTTCTATCGGATCGCGTAACGCGCATCCCGTCGACTGTCACGGCTTTTGTACTGCCATTACGATTTCCTCCTGCGATCCTGTGGGTGTTTATGTGCTTGTTCGCATTAATAGTTTTAATTGTGAAAAACTGATTAAACGTAAATAAAATGTGCGATTTTAAAGTCCGATAGTGAGACACTTTTAATCCGTCAGGTACAGAGGAAACAAATACACGAGCTTTCAGCTGTGACGCCTTCTTCGTCGGTGAATAAAATGAAAATGAACATGGGAACGTACAGTAGTGAACTACAAATTATAGATTGATACATACATGCTCATGTCTTGAACGTGAGTCTTGTCGTTGACACAATGCTTCTCTTTGTTGATGTGATATGCCTCAGCCAATAACCTTTCTTTCAGAAAAGGGGCGTAAGCCAATTGGCGTGTTCTTCTAATTAATAGTTTTGCGTAGAAAGTTGGTCAGGGTTCGATCTCCATTGACCGAGTAATTTTATTTCAATATTAATCCGAACTGATAATCGCAAAACTTTCTACTTTGCCCACTAAGTAAATTGCAGAAAAATACGTGTGATATGGCTTACTGGTTAGAAGAAAAAAAAAACGTGCTACTGTGCCTGATGGGCTACAAGAGATCTTACTTTTAATCAGCCGATTTATTTAATTATTTAAATTTTGTATTATCCTGTTGCACGATACATTTAAGTTTTGAGAAATTAGGAATTTTTTCTGTAAAGAAATTGTCTTTTAAAATAAATCCAGCTAAAAATTTAATAAGTGCGTTTAGCCGAACAGTTCGCAAAATCAAATCATTTATTTCAATTAATAATTTAATATACTTCGAGGTATTTTTGTATCCGCATGTTAAAAAATTAAAATATCAATTGGCATCAATTTTTTATAATTTCCAAAAATACTCAATAAGTTGATTCGAGTACAGCCGTGTTACCACTTGATTTTTTACTATTATAGAACCTTAAGTGCACCCTGGGTCTCAGGATGATATACAACGGACGCCTATGGTTGGACACGGATGAACCGTGATTTGCGTGCGGGTCCAAATTTCAAATCTGGTGTGACCCGACCGGTTGCGCATGAACCTATTCAATCAATTACACGGGTATTCGTATCGGCGAACAAACATATTGTTTGGATGAGCGAGTTATGTGGTTTGCGGACATCCGGTAAACATATTTTTGGTGAGATGGCGACCCGAACAATGCCCGATGCACAGCCGAAATAAGAATATCAATTAATTGGAGACATAATGATATTTGACGCAGTGCTTGTCGCCAGTGTTAAATCAGTAATTAGTTGTCGCTTGTTCCAAGTATTTAGTGTCATACAGCTGTGTTTTGGTTGAGCAAAATTAATGTACGTGGACATCATGAAATGATAATACGAGTATAATGATAGACAAATGAAAAATGAAAGGGGTAACATTTTAATTCGCATCTTATTTAATCGGCTTTTATTGAAATTGGTTTTTAGTTTCAAATTAATATTTTTTTCGGATATGTTTTTTGTTTTTATTTTTGACTGCAAAATTTAGTCCGGTACTGTTGACTCGTACTGAATTTATTGCACTCTCAAAAATTGGTTCATACTAAAGCTTAATTAAGTTCATCCTCGCAGCATTAATTATAAGCCAATTTTGCCCTATCATTATCTATTTGCATTCGATTTAAGCCGAACTCGTTATCATTTTCCAATAAAAAAATTGATCACGGCCTTAGCGGACATTTGAACCACAGTTCAAAGTGTGCCAGTGTCTTCGTCAACTTGATCTCAAAAGTGTAAACAATTTACGAAATTAAGATCTGCAAGATCTGGTTATTCGTAGAACTCGCTTAGTCATTGACGTTTGAACACGCACTAGGACGTACGCTTGCGGGACGTACATCTTCGCGATAAATTTTATGCATTTAAATTAAATTAAAATTTATATTTTATGAACAAATATTTAATGTACATGTATATTTCTCTTTTGCATTTTATCTTTTAGAGTGTTGTGGAGGTTAATGCAGCTAGTCATATTGACAGATTACCTATTTATACAGTGTGAAGGGAATATCACCAAGGCAGTGTGCCAAGTTATTTTGGTGTCGCATTCGGTGATCTGTTGTTCATTGTTCCATTTTTTATTGTGTTTTGCGATTGCACCCATTTATCCCTGTGTTGGCTTGTCGTTTGACGCAAGCTGCATTATTCATTCAAATCGAAGGGCATTCGAAGCACACCAGAAAAAATTCAAGGTCGTCACTAAATAAATTAATACTATTTTTCTGAAAATAAGATATTAAAAATGTTACAAAAAATGTCAAGCTCCCTTTCCTGCAGGCAGTCCCATGTTGGGCTATTTAACGCGGCAATTGGGTGCAGTTTCACTTGTAAAGTCATTGCATCCGTTAGCCCGTAATATTACATTTTCTGATTATTTCAGATTACTATTGCATTAAAATTACAGGGCGCAATTCGTATTGCATTTTATTTTTGTTCATTACAACTCCATTCAAATTTGCCGGGCGAGTTGGTATCGAATTTCACATTGTGGTAATTATTGTACATCGATGTGACTCAATAATCGATTTTGTTCAAAGATGGCGACGCCCATGTTTTAAGAGTTTTTGAGATAATTTGAATTAATTTGTACACAAAAATCGTCTGAAAATACTAGTTTTGCCATGGCTCCATACAGACCGACAAAGTGGATGATAATTATGAGTGCATTAGGTACTTCTATTGGTGGTTTGGTATTTTTAAAGTAAGTTTTAGCATTTATACCATACATTTAGGGTTGCAAAATGCCCACAGCTCTGAGCTCTCGTGTGGTGCGTTCATTATGGCTTGGCAAAGAACACATTTAGATTTTAGATATGGATTGGTTCGATGGGGAATGGAGTTATTGGTCGATGTGTAGGATAGGAGGAAATTGACGTATGATAATGTGGAGGATAATAGGATCCCGAGGATAATAGGTTAGTTCTGTTTAGGTCAGGTTGGCCATGAGCTTTACTTTTTGACGGGATTAGAATGAGGAGAGGGAGGGGGCTTCTGCTAATTCTTGGGGGAGGTTGTTCCATTCTGCGACAGTTTTGATAAAGAAAGAAGATTTTGAGTAGTCGGTTTTAGCAAAGGGGTTGATTGGATTGGATTGGATACATTGATTGGAGATTTCAGTTTGTCTGCGTCGAAAATATATTATTACCTAGTCTAATCTTAAAAATCCTAGTTTAAGTACGCACATTCTTAGTTTGCGCTCCCCACGACCAATTTTCAATCGAATTTTAAGATCGTTTGGATCCAATTTTATATTTGAACCTAAACTTGATCACACAAGGTTAAAACGTGTTGAATAACTTCTGGACCAAGCAATAACTTAAACGTGATATACGAAACAAAGTGCACATTTTTTTTGGTTTAGAATTGTTCAATTAATGATATCAATTGTTATTTATACCGGTATGTCGAGATAGTAAGATTTGTACTAGCCGCGTTTGGAGGCAACTTTAGAGTTCTCTTGAATATCAAATGCAATCAAAACATTATTACACTGTCGTGTATTGACTAATAATTTGCGTACACAGAAATTAGAAAATTGAGTACACAGAAATTAAAAAAAAATAAGTTGATTGATTTTTTTTTTTGCTCTTTTACACTAACCAATTTAGAGATTATGTTGGTGGGAAGGATTACAAAGGTGACGAATCCCTAGCTGGAAAAACCGTAATTATCACAGGAGCAAATACCGGGATTGGGAAGGAAACTGCGAGAGAGTTAGCCAAGAGAGGTGAGGCTTGCCGTGCTGGAGGTTCTAGTTTTCATATTTATACTCGTTTCTGTTAATAAAATAAAATATCGCGTTTCCTTATCCTGTCTTTTGAAATACACGCTGTGTTTATACAAGGAATTAAATATTTACATACAGGTGCGCACGTGATTATGGCTTGCCGAGATTTGAAACGCTGTGAAGTTGCCCGCAAAGACATCGTCTTGAGCACTCAGAATGCCAAAGTCGCGTGTAAGCTGTGCGACCTCGCGTCACTGGATTCGATTCGAGCGTTTGCTGACAAAATTAAAAAAGGTTTTTTTTTTTGTACAATTTCTCTATAATCTGGCGTAGTTTAATGCTTAGCACAATATTTATCCAATTAATAACGACCACTAACAGGTTTTTTTTTAATTTTGTTTCAGAGGAACCAGAATTGCATTTACTAATAAATAATGCTGGCATTATGAGATGCCCCAAGATGCTCACAAAAGAAGGATTCGAAATGCAATTTGGCGTCAACCATTTAGGTAGTCTAGTTATTTTCGTTATTTTTTTAAAGCTCTCTATGTCGACAAGTCTTATTTCTTTTTAGCAAATTTTAGTGAATAATTTGTGTTAGTAATATTTATTTTTGCATGACATATTAAGTAAATTCATTCAATGGTTCCCTTCGTCAACAGGTCATTTTCTACTGACGAACCTCTTACTGGATAAGTTAAAATCATCAGCCCCCAGTCGCATTGTGAACGTATCCAGCGTCGCCCATGCAAGGGGATCAATAAATTTTGACGACTTGAATAGTAATAAATCCTACGATGAAGCGGATGCTTACACGCAGAGCAAACTAGCCAACGTATTATTTTCCACAAAGTTGGCTAGATTATTGCAAGGTATGTAAAATAAAAAATGGAAATTCATTTGATGTGATCAACCAGAGTACTAGACTATGAGTTTCATAAATCATAGACGATATTTTTAATTATTAGGCACGAATGTAACCGTCTACGCTCTTCACCCCGGCATTGTTGACACGGAAATTACGAGGCACATGGGCATTGCAACGTCTTCGACCGCCAAAGTGTTGGTGAGCCCACTTCTGTGGATGTTTGCCAAAACTCCCAAGCAAGGAGCTCAAACCACAATTTATTGTTCAGTCAACGAAGCTGTGGGAAAGGACAGTGGAAAATATTACAGGTACGTGCATTTTATCTTTTAAAAGGTACAAGTTCTTTCTAATTTTGATCAAACTGACAGATTTGACGAGTAACAATTTTTGCATACATTTTTATGTTTTTAGTAATTGTGCTGAACTAGAGCCTGCCCCTCAAGCTTTGGACAACTCTGCAGCCGACAGATTGTGGGCCATTAGTGAACGCTGGACTAAATTAAAAAGTTAGCTAGAAAACAAACATAAGACATATATCAATGAATTACGATAAATACCATTTTTATATGTAAATATTTTATTGGCGATAAATTATGGAATACCGGGATAGTAAAAATGTGGTAGATTAATTTGTAAAAACAAGTAGCTAACTAAATAAGTTGGCACCGACGTTTTAAAAGTATGAAAATAAAAAAGCACTACGGTGTTCAAATAAGGACTGCTCAACGTTTCAATGCATTGATCTTTTAAAGTTGCATCATAATCTTGTGTTTTCTTATTCGCTAAACGAAATGTTAGGATCTGAATATAATTGTTCTATTGGCAAATGTTGAGCATCCCTAATACAATAAAACACCAAGCTAGATATAATGGAAGCATGAATACATCAGATTACAGCTACAATAGTTCATATTTCGAGCAAATCATAAATAATGATTTTTTGTTTTGTATTGTACTGTAGCGTATTTATTCTTAATCTGTCAAAATCCTAAAAAAAGGCATCAAGAAGCCAATAGAACCTGAACTCTTTTCATTTGTTAAAAGTTTCATAAACATTTATATTATTCATTCAATTTATCATCGCTTTTCAAGTTATTCGACAAAATATATTTTGTAATAGCGACGTTTGTCGAAACGTCGAATCCATTGCAATGATTAAACTATATAATGTGTAATATACTTTAAAACTATTACAATAACGATTTTAATGCTTGTTTTGAATAATTAAACAAGCATGCAAATCTAAGCTTTGTATTTCGAACAGGAGCTGCTACTTCAGCAGGAGCACCGCGCAATAATTATTTGCGATTCTTTATTACACAGAGTTTAAAAATGCATTCCATTTCGATGCACGACCATGCGCGAGTATACACAAGGCTAAATCAAATCATGCGATAGTGTAGTTACTGGGTTATCAAGTTAAACAATTGTCGTTCCCTCAATAAAACTAATGGGGATACAAAAAACAATTTCAAATAAATTGTAGGTTATATCAAATACTATCAAACTGTCTCTGACATTCGCTCTTTATGAAAGAGCCGCAAGTTTTCCATCAAGCGAGCAAAATGTCCAGTTAAGCAGCAGTGAGTTTTGTGCTCACATCCCACAGCTGTTTTGCTAAGTCTTCATTCTCCACATCTGGCGACGTCTTGCTAACTTCACAGTCACTGTAAAATAATTTAAAAAATCAACACAAATTCATTGTAGACAAGAACCAGTATCACCAGATAGCTTTTTAAGGGAATGCCAAATCACTAGAGAACTTTTAAAGTGATTATCGCTTCCTTACCTGAAGTACTTCCCAGTTGTTGTACTCAGCTCCGGTGACACCGCCAAAAAAGTTGGGGTCTGGGCTCCATCTTTCGGTGTTTTCAGTAGCAACCACGTGAGGGGGGCCGCAATTTTTTGGAGGAACGACTTGTGTATGCTGGTGTGCCGCAATATGCCAGTTTCTTTCACTATGCCAGGATGCAGTGCGTTGACGGTCACGGTGGTATCTGGAATTAAAAAGAAAATTCAATTAATTGTTTAAATTTCGCACTTCCTCGTAATTCCACGCATTTTTACGGTACTTGCAACTGAAATCGGAAACTTGCCTTTAAGTATGTTCTTGCTAAGGTAAACGGTAAATAAAACCAGGGCCAGTTTGCTTTGGCCGTAAGCCTCTCGTGGAATGTAGGCGGCCTCGCAGTTCAGATCATCTAGTCGCAGGGATGCTGCTTTGTGAGCCAGCGCAGACACGTTAATAATTCGCCCATTGGGTGCCGCCTTCAGCTTGTCCAGGAGCAAGTTTGTCAGCAAAAAGTGCGCTGCAATGTTGGAAAATAATCATAATAATGCACCTCTACCTTTAGTTCAAAACAAAATATTATTTTTCTAGATGTTAATGCTACTATTCGTATATTGCAAAACCATTGCGTTACCTTATTTTCTGATAAAGAAACGTTTGCCAATGCGACTGCATAAACTCACATAAATAATTCACTTGGAAGTGCTGCTCAAATCCGTCTTCTGTTTTGGAGAAAGGGCAAAGCATCACCGCAGCGTTGTTAATGAGAACATCCAGACAGGGATACTCTAAAAAAATATATTTCCATTATTAAAATGTAGCCAATAAATTACAAAGGTACTTTGAAAAATAATTTGACAAGAGAGTTTGATTATAATTTTTAAAATGATAAAATATCGTGCCATTTTCCAATCTTTAGAATTAAAATATTAATACAAACCTATGCAGAACTGTTCCGCGAAATGGCGCACCGACTTGAACGACGCCAGATCCAGTTTCATCACGTGCACGTCCTGGTTGTTGGCGGTCGCCACGATCTCTGCGGCCGCCTTCGCGCCTTCCTCGACATTGCGGCACGCCAAGATGATGCGCCCGCCGCGTCGAGCTAGCTCAAGGGCAGTCTGTTTTCCGATGCCGGTGTTAGCGCCAGTAATGACTACCGTTTTTCCCGTAATTGTTGCTTTGCTTGGACACTCGGGACCTTTCATGTACGTTCTGGAAATTAATCGGAAACTTTATCTCAGTACATGTTTCTAAATATTACTCAATAATCAATACCGTCCACATACATTTTCAGCGATTTTATGTCACGCTGTCATTATTTTTAAAGCTATCATAAGAATATGAAGAATGCTTTCAAAATAATGCAGTTCAACCCAAGAAATAAAAAAAAAAAGTTGTTAGCCCCAAAAAATTTGTATCCACTGACTACGGTTTAAAAAAAATAAGGCAAAAGTGAATTTGATTCTTGAATATTAAAATTCTAGTCTTCAGAAATGCAATTGTGCAATGCTTGCAGCTTAACATGAGCCACCACTAATATATGCCCGCATAGAGGGACAGGGGCCGTTGCCCTCCTCTGCTACAATTACCATAATGTATCTTCGATTAAATTACAGGAAGAGGGAAGGGGACATGTTTGCGGCAGTGGGATCCTAATCCCAGCCGAGATGCGTATACTCGTCAGGCTTTGACCTGGGGTCATTATTTTGAAAGCTAGTTGATAAGGGGTCAAGACTGCTCATGTAAAGGAGAAAAGGTACTCCATGTAAACTATGTCAATAACATAATTGAAGGAATGGGAACAGGTACCGCATTGTTTTTAAGAGGATCTTGGTGCACTTCTGGAAAAATAAATTACCTTTTTCCTGGAAACAGGCCAGAAGCTACTGAGCTCGCTAGTTTCTGACGCGTTACTGAGACGTTAGGCCTATAATGTGCAACAGGTTGCTTACCTTATACAAACCAGAAGTCCGACCAAAAATGCGATTTGGAATGGCAGCCACGACTCCATAGGATTCCCGAATGGCGGATTCGGATCCATCTTTCGTGACTTTATCGGAGTTTGAGGCGCAAAAGACTGGACAAATCTTCGAATTTCACGGTGGCTGCACAGGATATCCTCATTAATTTTTTGTCGATTTGGCGAGAGCGTCACCGTTTCCTTGACAACGCTACCCTTGCGCCACCACATGCCAAAAAATCGCAATATTTTGGTTGGCGCTTGGATCCCCGTTTGGATCTGAAAGCCAGGATCGAGGTAGGCTGCGTATATATTTAAGAAATATTTTACATTTCAAGATCACCGCTAGCAAGGTAATTATTAACGCAGCGAGCATCAATCCTAATCAATTATCGTCTGCTAGGCGAAGCGACCGACTACAGCGGGAAATCCACGAAACGAAGTTTTCATCGCGTGTTTTCTTCAAGAAAGTAGCCCATAATTTTGTTCAAATCGTCTTGGAACTCCAGAGGAAGGATCCAGGAACAATACAACCGAAGATTTTGAAGCGTTTGGTAAATAATTTGATCTAAAACTTGTGCTTCAGGTCACTTGACATTGCTGGTCAAACAGGTTGAGTTGGTGCCGCCATAGTCATTGGCCTTGTGTAACTTGGCCTTGTGTGTTTTTTATTGTTTCGTCAACAGCAATACTTAACTATTATAAAAACGCTGTTGGCCTACCCTACTTATTTGCGTTTGGCGCACTTTTCTATCTCACTAAACTTGCAGTTCTCATTTACGATATTTGTTCCATTTTCTTCTCGCCAAAGGTACCGGGTACCGACTAGAATAAAAGGTTGCCAATCTGGATGTACCAGAGGAGATGATTACGCCGGGTGCATCCCAATTGTTTGTCCCTTTCGGACGAGAACATCTCGCCCACCACCCAGGTGACACCAGGTCCCAACAGCCAGCCTTCACCTTTCCCAGCACCTTCTTCCACAAGGATGCAGGCGAGGACATCCTGGACGCAATCAGGGATTGCTCCCTGGCCGATCTCCATTCCAAAGAGGTGAAACACAATGTCTTTAGATATAATTGTCACTGCGCTTGCGTATTTTCCTTTCCTGCTGCCCTTCACTTTTCCAATCATGTTGTATTTTCCCCATACTAGGCGTGACTTGACAAATATTTTCCTGCAACCATTTGTTTTTTTCAGCCTGCTTGCAAAGAAGGTTGGCATTTGCGTGCCAGCCCAGGATGCGGGGATATCCTAGTGGAGGAGGAACTGTACTTTAAGAACAATACCGCCATTTGGAGCAAGGGGACGACGAGTAATTGCCGGCAGGTGCTCATGTGTTTCACCACGGACGAGCCAATCCAATACGTAAGACAAAATTGGACATACAACTGCTTATTTTTTCGTCGCTTCGTCTACAGACAGACCAAAATCTGTAGCTGCACTCGAAACTTGTAAAAATGGCGGAAGCAATTCTGTATCTGATTAGGCGTGCTGGTGCAACTTCACCATGCAACCCGACCCGGCGATGAGCCCGAGCCCGAAAGACTTTCACGAGACGTTTCCACCGTTGCCCGGCGTGTGCGTTTTAAATTCATCAAAGTTGGACGTCTTTTTGGACAAGGGGCAGGAATTTTCAGTCAGTTTGCCTTTCACGGTTAGTATTTCCGTTGCAAACATGCGGATTGGTTCTACTGGTATTTAAAAAAAAAATTGGACAGAAGATTCTTCAATTTGGATCAGGTTATCGACTACCTCGTTCAATTTCAGGTGCATAAATGTTGGCCCATGAAGTATGGCTTGTTGTTTGAAAGGAAGACAGAAGTTGCCAACAGGCAAGTATTCATTGAGTATTTGAGCGCAGAATTTCCTGAAGTTTTTTTTAGTTGACCAACGCCTTATTAGTTTTATGACCGTATGAGCATTATTTTGTTTTTTAAAGGCCTTCATCAACGAGGGGATTACCCAGGTTCTTCAGTCTCCTGCACCCGTTGGACGAAATCAAGCCAGTCGTACAACGATCACACAATGGTATGACTCGTTCCATGTCCCTTAACTCACTCGAAATATAGTCTTTTGTCTGATCAAATCGACTATTTCTTCGCTATTTCGTTACTTAGGCAAAGTGTCCTTTGTGAGCGAGCCTGGGCAGCACATCATTTTTGTCAGCGAGGATCCGTCTCTGGTGGTGACCTACGACTCCGTTTTGGAAATTCACACCATCTTTCAGCTCAGACCGGCCGAGTTGGATGTAAGCAATGAGTGCGTAAAACCCTTGAGCTATTTTTATTTCATTCACTGTTGTGTATTACTGTGTATCTTCTCAACAGGAAGGAACATTTGTCAACGTCAGCGTGAGCCAATCACCGCACGTGCAAAACCAAATGGAGAGTCCGATGTTGATGCCGATCAGCCATTCCCGTTTCACCGCATCCAGCATGTCGCCCATGCATAGCGGATCGTCACCCTTCCCAAGTCTCAGCAGCCGCAATGCCTCGCCTCAGCCACATTCGCGACCGCAGAGCCCTAGCGTGTCCGCGTTATCCCACAAGGCAGCCATCAGGTCAGATTTAATTTCATGGCTCATACTTAACCTGGAAAGTAAGGGGTACACAAGGAAAGTCGGGGATATTGTTTTTCGTCTGGGATATTCATCCGTAACAAAAGGAAAGTTGGTGGTATTTTCTGAATATTTTTAGTTCTATTTTCGCTCGGTCATGCAAAAAATGTGACAACAGATTGTTGTCAAGACAATCAGGGAAAAACTTGATGTTGGTCAAGGAGACTTACTTGGGAAACATTTGTTATTTGTGTTTGTTGCACGAGCAGTCGGTCCCTCTCACCGGCGGCATCTCCCAGTAGCGGCTACTGGGCCACCTCTACGCAGTCTCCCAACTCCCGGTCGTCGGCCGCCATGTCTCGGACCCCGCTCTCGTCCAACGTCTCACAATCGTCTCACCTGTCCGAGCAGGGGAGCGAGCTGAGGGAACCGCTGACTCCTAACGTGTGCCTGGAATCCATTTGGGCTGAGCCCAAGCTGTGCGCATCGAGGTGGGTGCCGACCTACATTTCATTGTTTATTTTTACGTTGACCAATGAGTACATCATTTTATGTGTTTCTAATTAATAGAGGGTTAGGATTTTTTTCTAATTGTTTGTCAATTTTTTTGCAGAGATTCAGCGACAACCGGTGCCGCTTCCAAAGTTTTCTTTACGAAGGATATGTTCGAGCAAAAATTCCTGTGTCTATTGGTTCCAGATTGCGGACAATTAAGGTTGGAAAACGCCTATTTTTTTTTGTGCGACATGAAATTTAACTTTCTGAAAAATATCTGAAATGTTTAATATCATAAATGTATTTTCATATAAAGAAAATTGTTGTTGCTTTTGAGAGATCTGGCTTGATAAATAATGTGCGGTTGGTTTTTGGATAGGTGTTTAAAGATTGTCAAGGAATGTCCGAAGCGGCTGTTCTTATTTGGTTCCATGAATGTGATAGTTGCCAAAGACGCGTGCAACTTGGAGGTACTGTAGAAGTTTTTCAGTTATAAAATTATGTTGTCAAACGTGCAACCCGTTTACATGCAATTCTTGAGCGACTTTTCAATGTTTGACATTTTTTTTAATTAATTTTTTTTAGAACACTAATCTGCTAGTTACTGTCGACATCAGCGGCGGTATCACAATCTATTCGGGTCTCATCAAGGTTCGTAATATTGGATTGTTGAGAGTACACCGTGTTGTTGAACTTTTAAGTTATTGATAATATTTTGTTTCTAAAATATTGCAGCTTTGTAAGCTGCACATAAACATCAGTCCGCAAATGCTCGGCATGCCGGGACACTCCTTTCAACACGGCAGTCCCCGACGCAACAGCATGGTCACCTCGAGTCGCCCGCCCAGCGCCATGGAAGTTCGGTTTGACGATTCCGTGAGTGTGAACGTGATTCGGTTCAATACTAGTTGCGATATTATTGCGAAAGTCTTCGGTCAGCCAAACCGGGAAGCATTAATTGTGCGTCAATGTGCTTTTTTTGAAGTTTTTTTTTTGTTGTTGCCGAATTGTGCGCAGGTTCGACTCTTGTCTCCCGTGCCACAAGAAATGGACGACTCGAGTTCCAGTCCGCAGGTCTCGTTCAGCGAGGAGCCTAGCATGCTGTCATCATCGATCGTTTCAGTGGGCCACTGCGTGAACAATCGGATAACGGTGGTGCGTAACGTGTTGTGACTATGTTTAACCAATTCGTGCTGAGCCGTGCCGTGCCGTGCTTAGTCAAATACGGAATAACCAAGACGACTAATTCTGTAGTTTGGTAAATGGTTCCTATCGTTGCTAAAAAGTATTAAGCACTAATATTATGCACTAAAATCCATAGTTTTCTAAATTATAAAATGGTCCCGATTTACAGCATAAAAATAATCGCCTGTTTGTTTTATAGATTTAATACGGGTTTTACATTAGAGCTTTTTTGTGCGGCGAATATTTGCTTGGTGAGCAACTTTTACGAACTTTTCAAGTGTAAATGGATGATCGGAGTTTGCAGAATCGTAGTCGGCAGGCTTTTCATTGCTCGAATTTCTCGAAAAGTTCGCAAACGTTGCTAATATCGTAGAAAAGAGGTGGCACAAAATCAGTGGGAATTTATCGAACAAACGAGATAATCATATTACCTCTTTTTGCAATTTTTTAGGAGTTGGCAAGCGGTGCCTTCTTTAGGATGTCTGTGCCAACGTTGGAGATTTCTCCTATTGGTTAGTTTTTGGTCTTTGGTTTTCCGCAGTTGACATACAACTGCGGTTTTCAGGTTTGAAAAATTTGGGGACATTTTATAAGTGTTGGAACAAATAATATTTTCCGTCCTTCGACCTGAATTCAGCTGTTTGAATATTTTGTGTTGATGAGTGGGAGGGGGGGCTATTTAAAATAACTATGCAATGAACTTGGGCACAGTAATATCATAGATTTTTAGATAATGCCCCGGTGGCTTGTCAGACGAAAATTAAAAACCTTCATTTAATTGTTCAGTGGACGGAGCGCTTGATGCCCTGCGGCAGGTCCTGCCCGTAGATGTTGCCGTGAAGTTGTTGACGCGCTGGTACATCGCCGGTCACGTCCCTGGCAGCAAGGAAGTCACCCAGCTTCAGTACTGGCTGTCGTTTACCTCTATCTTGTTCGGCATGATGGGCTACGACGTCGAGCACCTGAGTCTGGTGTGCCAGCTGCAGAGCGACACGTCCATCATCTTGGAAGGGGTCACCAAACGGTTTAAGTCGTCGGACAACGGTACCAACGAGGTATGCGAAAGGCGCCACTCGAGGTTACGTGTGCTTTTAAGGTCGCAACCTATTCATTGTGATTTAATTTTGGTAATATGTTTGTGATTGTCTTTTGTTAGGACTGGGAGTACCTGCTGAAATCGCCTTATCACAAGTTGATGGTGCAGCGCGATCCGATTAGAAAAATAGGCGCCGAAGGCCACGTGGATTTTCCGCTGAAAACCGCGCACGTCAATGTCGACGCGCCGCTGTTCCGGCACATTCCCGCCATTCTCTATGCACTTCATCTCTACTACGAGGTAATTCAATTATATTTTCTTTATTGGCCAGAGGTGTCTAACCAACCCCATAATTCTGATATGCTGACATAATTTTGTAATTCCGATGTGACTTTCAATTTAGCCGGGTTCATATGTTTATTTTATTGTTTTTCAAGGAATTAAAGTTGGATACCTGCAACTGGACATTTCTGCCGCATATGGCGAAATTCTTAAGTCATTTAGCTAGGTATGCATAGAATATATTTTTTTACGATTGGAACACTTTTCAAACTTGGTGCATTATTTTAAAATTCATACAACGAAATCGCGAAAAGTGTTGATTACATTTTTGAGAGAGAACACAAATATATATTTTTTTATTTTGACTCCATCGTGAATCAAGATTTGTTCGTTTCAAGTTGAAGTTCTGATGAAGCATCCTCTTTAATTTTTTTTCTAGGGATTTGCGAGTGCAGCCTTTCGTTGATTGCTACTGGCGTGATTTTCCGGAGACGCTCAATTTTCCTTCTTCGTCGAGTGATGGCCTTCTAGACGAAGGTGCGTTCTATTTCTTCTTTGTCAAAGTTGCTAAATGTGGTTACCTGTTGAGCATAGGAGTACGATTGTTGCACTTTATTATTAGTTCAATTGTATTTTGGTACTTATTTACGAATTTTCTGTAGCCACATTGACAATCATGGAATTCCCCAGCTTTTTGAAGCAAGAACCGCCAATCATCTTCCAACATCTTGAGGAGATCTTGAAAGACAAGGACCCGTCTCCTTTCCCGTATTTGCCCAAATTGTGCAAGCGAACTAGAATCATTGTGGCTGTAAGCAATATTGTTTCAATGATGCATTTACGTTACCTTGCAAGTCAATCCCCTATGTTACAAGTGTGACGTTCTTTTTTGTCCATCAGCTGTGTCGTGTGCTAATGAACCGGTCCATTTGCGCGGAACCACCCTGGGATAAGTGTCTTGAACCGATCGCCGTCGCTGGTTAGATTTGCTATTTCTCTTGAAATTGCAAATAATTTTAACGCCCCCACATGACTTATCATCGCTTGGTATTTCTTTAGGCCAGAAGATGTCTAGGTCTCTCAACCAGCGAGAACATTGGAACTCGGTCGCCGGTTCGGTTACTGACCGGTCAGAGGCAGTCATCAAGGCGATGGTCAGTTTAGGTAAACGTCATTTAATATTATATTTTTTATAAAAAATAATAATTCGTTTAATTTGTTTAAGCTTTAAAATCGAGGCATAATCAATTTTTTACATTCGTTTTGAAAATAGAAAACAAAAACATATAAGCAAGGTGGCGATAAATGAAATTGTTCAAATCAATCTCAAAAACTCGGTATTTATTGCACATGGACATTTTTGTGTAACAGATTGCGAAGTTTTGAGATTGATATGATCAAGTTGAAGAAATGGGACCTCGCTTTTAAGTGTTTTCTAGTTTAAAAACTGGTGCAGAAAATTTAAACTTGATATGCCACGAATTTTAAAACTTATACAAATAGAAGGTACAATAACCTCCTGTAGTGCTATTCGCTACAATGATTCGGAATAAAAAAATAAAAAATTGAATAGTTTTAAATGAACTGAAATTGTAGACAACGATTTACACGTCTTAAATTCAACATCACGCATGTATTTTATGTCTGTAGCATAATGATAATTGCCGTGGTAGTCAGTAACGATTTCAGGCGCACCACCTAAATTAAAATCACTTTCGTGTAAAAATCTTAATTGTAATTAATTTTCAATTGTCACGTGACGGCACGCAGGCGTACGAGCCTGTGACCTGGTAAGTTTCCCGACGGGCGTGGCGATTGTGTTGAAGAGCGCCATCCACCAGTGTCGGCGCAAGACGCTGCCCGACTGGCCGGTGGAGGCTTACATTTTGATAGGACGCGAGGATCTGGCAGCCATGATCGGCTCGCCGCAGGTAGCGCTGCCGCCGCAGCTGGCCGATAAGAAACCGCCCGTATTGACGGAGAGCAAGAAGGTGGTGCCGGTGAGAGATGATGATGACGACGGCATGGAGCACATGGACAATGAGGTGAGAGCCGCTCTACCTTGGTTTGAATATTACTAGGATTTTTTAAATTAGATTGGAAATGTCATGTGGTTTTGTCATGTGTTTTTTGTTACGTGTGGTTTTGTCATGTTTTTGCATTGTCATTACCTTTTTTCTTCTTTGTCATTACTTTGTCATCTGTTTTTATTACATGTGATTTTGAATACTTAAACATGATTACATATTAATTAATATTGCACTAAGCGATTAGAGGGGTACAGAATCTCATGTTGTGATATTCACTTCACTGATGAAACAATTGTTTGTTAATTTAAAAAAATAATAATAAAAATAATATGTCAAAATGCTAGTTCTTAAGAAAGGAATAATTTATTTGCTAGGTTATTAACATAAATTGATTTTTGTTTAAAATGCATGTTTTAAAAAAATGTAAAATTTTGATTGTTTGGAGCTCCGCC
The DNA here is from genome assembly GCA_033995665.1 of Melogona broelemanni. NCBI lineage: Eukaryota > Metazoa > Arthropoda > Diplopoda > Chordeumatida > Chordeumatidae > Melogona > Melogona broelemanni. The sequence goes on along the minus strand of JAUJYS010000232.1, from coordinate 8,295 downwards.
TAATAATTACATATTCAGGTTCATTCCTCGAAAACGCTTTTTAATTGTCATCCATTTTCAGATTCTCCAGCTACACTTCAGCCACGATCGTCGAGTCCAAGAGGTGCGTCGTCTATTTCAGTCGTCCAAGCCCGTGCGGATAACCCTCGTGCAGCGACCTGAAGTTAGGTGAGCTGATTGACCAACTAATACGTTCGCTTACGTTCGTTGCTTTACAAACGGCACATTTCAGACGCTCCTTTTCTTTCTCTGTTGCTCCCATTCAGCGATCACGAGTTCATCGAGGAGCAGGAGCGGCAGCTCTACGCCATATCTATCCGAACCATGGCTCTCCCTATCGGACGGTAAGACACGTAAGAGTTGGGTAACAGGAGATCCTCTAGCATATATAATTACAGAATATATTTATTGTAGTACAAGAGAAATATATATACATCAAGTAACATCGAAACTTCTCACCAGGACTAAGCAAAATATTTTAACGATTGTTGCATTTACACTGTGTACATGCAACATTTATCAACGGTCACCCAGTGTTGGGTTCGTTCATTTTTAAAAGGAACCGGTTCCAGTTCCCGTTCCTCCAATGAAAAATGAACCAGTTCCCGTTCCAGTACCTCAAAAATTAAAAGGAACTTAGGCGTTCCTAAGTTCCTCAAAAAAAAAAAAGAACCAGCTCTTAGGAACGAAACTGTTCCGCTCTGATCCTACTCAACACTGCGGTCACCCCACATGACATTATTGAATTACATAGATTCGATCGAATCGTCATTCATGTGGAGTTTTTTTTTTTTTTTCCCTTTATCTCGTGCAGGGGAATGTTTACCCTGCGTAACTCCGATCCGGTGGTGACAGAAGTGCTGCCCATACCCAAGCTGTGTCTCACTGGCCGAGCGCCGCCCCGGACGGCCGTTTTAGAGATGCTGCACGTGGACGTACCGCCCAACATGAACGTGTGGCCGCTGTTCCACAACGGCGTAGCGGCCGGCCTGCGCGTCACGCCCAACTCGTTGGACATCGACTCCACCTGGATCGTCTACAACAAGCTGAAGGGCAGCGCCGACTCGTCCATCGAGCACGCCGGCTTCCTTATGGCGCTGGGCCTCAATGGTCACCTCCAACATCTGGCCACCTTGGCCATTTACGACTACGCCGTCAAGGTTAGTAATTCCTAAGTGCGTGATTTTATTAATTTTGGTTTCCAATGCTTGTTACTTTATTTTAATTTTTGTATTAGCGCGATGAGTAACAATATTTCAACAAATTTTATTTTTTGGAACTTAGAACTGCGAAGTGTAACTGGCATATTTGAGATTATGGATAATAATTAAATAACGAATAATATATTATAATATTAATTTATGCAAATAAATAACGAAAAATAATGGTAAATACATGTAAATACAGAGTATAAACTGCATAAGAATAGGTTCACGGCCAACAATGTACATCAATATTCTCAAGATTAAATTAATATTTGTTTTTAATATTCCAGGGTCATGAAATGACAAACGTTGGTTTGCTGCTTGGTATCGCCGCAACCAAGTAAGTTTTTTTCCCGGAGTATCTGCTGTGCGGCACCGCCTGAAAAATTCACCAGCGGCTTTTATTCAAATTTAACTATTTAATAATTGTGTAGGCGTGGTACCATGGATTTGGCAGCCACCAAATTGCTCAGCATTCACCTGGAGGCGCTGCTGCCTCCTACTTCTACGGAGCTGGATCACCCCCACGTGGTGCAGGTTACGGCCGTCTTGGGTGTCGGGTTGGTCTACCAGGGAACCGCCCACCGTCACATGTCCGAAGTCTTGCTAATGGAAATCGGTAAATTTACTCACAGTTCTCTTAAATGGAAATCCAGATATTTATTACCAACAATAATTGTTATTTCACTCGTTCGGTTTTAAAAAAATGTAAATTTTCAAGGTCGGCCACCGGGTCCTGAAATGGAGAACAGTATGGATCGGGAATCCTATAGTTTGGCTGCGGGACTGGCTTTGGGATTGGTTACGCTCGGAGTGAGTTTTCCGTATTGAGAACTGCAACGTATATTTGCATTCCAAACGACTTTTTCTTTATCGAAAATTTTTCTCGTTTGCTTTTCTAGAAAGGTGGAAACGTTCCTGGTCTGTCTGATCTGGGAATGGCCGACCAACTCTACCATTACATGGTTGGAGGTCCAAAACGACCAATAGTAAGTCACTACTTGAATTTCATATTATGAACTTCTCAAGTTGTTGTCTGAGTTTCGTTTTCGAAATTAATCATCAATTCTATTACGTAATTCTGAAGTTGCAGTAAAAATTATGTGGCATGATACGAAGTCGAATATAGAGATAGTTACAAAGCAAAGTTACAAATTTTTTTTATTATTAATTTTGTTTATTTTATCAGTACATTTATCTTCAAAAGTTTGCCGAGTTTCCATTCGATTAAACGTATTTTATTCACTTATCATTAGGTTGGGCTTCTCCGCGACAAATACAAGAGTCCCAGCTACCAAATCAAGGAAGGCGACGCGATCAACGTTGACGTTACTAGTCCTGGTGCCACTCTTGCTTTGGGATTCATGTTTTTCGGAACAAATGATCAGTAGGTTCATCATTTTTAGCCTTATACTGAGGTTTATTTTCGGAAGTCGCAAATAAAATCTTGAAATGAAAATTTTACTTGTAATTAACTTGTGTCTATTAAAAAAGCTAGACAAAATATTCTTGTATTCCGTATTTAATAAATTGTGTTAAACTTGCTCGTTTTTCTGCGAAACCTCGCAGAACCGTCGCTGAATGGATGACTGCACCTGATACCCAGTACCTATTGGATTTTGTGAGGCCAGACCTGCTTCTACTGCGGGTAAGTCGAGAACAGATGAGTATGGGAAATTGATTTTATTCTTGAATTAGTGGGCTTCGAGTTTATCAATTTTTCGTTTACCTACAGACACTGAGCCACGGCCTCATCATGTGGGATAGCATTATGCCGACGTCCGCCTGGGTAGATGGTCACGTGCCCGATATATTGTCTTGCGTCCCGTTCCATCGGATCCAGCAGAACATGTTCGTGGACTACGAAACTGTGAGGTAAGCAGTCGTCTTTATGTATATGTTGATTGTTTGACTATATTGTGTTTTTAAATTTTATTTTCAAAAATACAATTATGATTCCTTTTTTCCAGTTATCGATTCTGCATGGTATGTTTTCTAAAAATCCATTTTATGTGTCATTTTTATGTAAAAGTGTGTGTGTTTTCAGCCAAGCCTATTGCAACATCATAGCTGGAGCCTGCATGGCCTTGGGTCTGAAATTTGCCGGTTCTTCGAATCGTCAAGCGTTCGATACACTCGTGAGTTAATTATTTTCCTGATTGGCAAAACCTTGGTTGGTCTTGGTAGAAATATTTTAAAGCATGAGGGAAAAGGTATGAGTCTCCTGTTTGTTTTTCGACACGTTGAATACATGTTTACTCGATATTAATTTTTGATCACGTCAATTTTATCAGTTGCGGTATGCTCGCATCTTTATCGGTCTCTTGGGAAAAGCGGCATCGGAACAAGCTGGCCGCAGCACGGTGGAAACGTGCATGAATGTCGTGATCTTGTCGCTAGCCACTGTAAGTTGTGCTTGCTTGGCCTCACTTGTCATGATTTTAGAATTCATAATTGGATACTGAACGCCAAGAAGGATTTCAAAAAGCTTCGAATAATTTAGTACTTTTTCTTTATAATGTTTAATTGGTAGGTTTTGATCGATTTATATTTCTAATCTAATTCCTGTTAGACTTTCATTTCGTGGTGGAATTGTCTCATTTGTCTGCGTGTGAAAAAAAATGTGATACTCTGAATTAAAACTAATTCCTGTGGTGTGTGAAAACTCGCAAAATGGCATAAAATATAAGCTCAGTATGTATGTATGTATTATATATTATTTAAAATTAATACACGTATTTGTGAATCAAGTTACAAATAAATATGCGCGAGCTTAACTTTTGTTATAAAAATTGGGAGTTAGTCATATCGATAGAGAGTTACCTGGAAAACCGGGTCAAGCAAGTTTTTAAACATAAAACACTTTTGGGTGTCTAGGTGATGGCGGGAACCGGCGATTTGGAAGTGTTGCGCCTCTGTCGCCACCTACATAGCCGCGTCGGTCCCTCTTACTCGCACGTTCTGTATGGCTCTCACATGGCCACGCATATGGCCATCGGTCTGCTGTTCTTTGGAGGTGGCCGCTACACGCTCAGCACCAGCCCGGAGGCAGTCGCTGCCATGATCATCGCCTTCTTTCCAAAGTTTCCAACGCACAGTCACGACAACAGGTGGGTCCTTGCTCTTCATGAGAACTGTACATTAAGTATTTTTATAATCTGCAAGAACTGAATTTTATTTCTTAAAAAAAAATACAAAACGTCTCCTTAAATTTGACTACTTTTCTGTCCTTTCGTCGACGATTAATCTCAAGTCATCCAATTTGTTTTCTCGTCTTTAGGTATCACCTGCAGGCGTTTCGTCATCTCTATGTTCTCGCCGCAAAGCCTCGTCTAATTGTTCCCAGGGATATAGATACGGGTCACGTTTGCTACACACACTTTGACATCAAGTTTAAGGTATTGTCTATTTCATTTGGCAACTTGACTGTAGCTGAAAGGTTGTTTTTCCCCAACACGTGATGACTTTGGGTGTAGCTATCCACAACCCCGTAACGAACAATTCCAACTTATAGGATTCCAAATGGTACGACCCGAAAACGATTTCACTCAAAGCGCCATTTTTGCTGCCCGAGCTGCATCTTTTAAGTGAGGTAAGTTTTCATCGTCATCTTTTTGGTCTAGCTATGGTGGCCGGGTTTAAAAAAATTGTTTACGTCAGATGTATCTTTAATTGCGATTACAGGTTACCATCAACGACGCCCGTTACTGGCCGGTAACGTTCGAGCTAGGCAAGAACTGGGACACGTTTTCTGTCATTTTGGAGCGGGACGGAGTCATCTACGTCAAACAGCGCACCGGATGCCTGTCCTACGCCGATGATCCCAGTGGTTTCCGCAGTTCTCTTTCCCAGTCCTTGGTTAAGGATAAAAGCAGCAAGTGGACAGTGAAGGTGGGGATATGATCCGGCTCCCCCTCTCCCATGCCCCCCTGTATTTCTGTCACGTTTATTTTGAATTTTAAAATAAATTAATAAAAATAATTATCAAAGGAAGACAGTAAAAATTTCTGTTTCACCTAACTGAAGTTATTGTATCGTTACAGTTGAGCGCCATTAGAGGAATCACATCTGATCCCGTCGTGCATAATATTCTCGACTTTTTATTGCTCAACCCGGTCAAAAGTTCGTCCAAAGTAAGTTCCATTCATTTATTGTTTAAAAATATTGTTTTTTTCAGAATTCACTGTTAATGTCGCCTTGCCAACCCAAATATTTTTATTATTATTGTAGGAGCAGATGGGGCACAGATTGCTGACTCAATTGTTGTACGAGTGTGTCACGCGTGAAAAAATCGAAGACCTGCCTTGTTTGTTGGCTCTAATGCAAGTAAGTCAACGTTAAGTTTCGTTACGCTGGTGCTCTCACACTGTTTTAGGAGTATTTGTTGTACATTCGTACTGGATAGTCAGCCGTTGATAATCTAAAAATTATGTTGTCTTGTTGTCAGCTTGGAGTTGCCAAATCCATGTCTTCTTTGGATTTAAGACAAGTGCGCCTGGTGGCTGCTTCGTTGACCTGTGGCGAAAAATCAATCATTGATTTGGAAGCATTTGTGGCCGTCAGCAGTCAGGTGGAAAAGACATGTGAACAGTGGTCCAGAGGTAACAATTTTTTTTTCGATCAACCAATTGAGAGAACACTTTTTTCTTTTGTAGAAACATACACAAGTTGGACAAATGTTGTCCAAAAGTATTTTTTATTGTATGTTTCTGACAGCTACTGCGACCATTGATTACTACTGCGACAATTGATCATCACTATTGGTAATTAATTTTCAGATGCTCCAGACGCTTTGGCGCGGTATTGGCGCTCGGATAATCTCTGCGATATTCCCTCCGCAATTGTCCTGTTCCTGGTGTTGTACGATGTCCCACCGCCTCACAAACTAGCCGGAAAACAAACTGGTGAGTACTGAAAAAATTATCTTTTGAACTAGCTAAAGATTCGAATGTTTCAAATTAGCAAATACTATTATGTTGCTCATTTGAAACTTTTTCCCCTCTCAGATCAAAATGCCACCTGTTTACCACTACTTTGTCGTCAGCTCCAACCATTGAACCAACAATTGTCCACCGTGATAAAAATTCACAAGTACTTAAATGTGTGAACTTGTTGACCGGCACCGTTAACGTTAAAATTGCACATTTAAAAAAATGTTCACTTGTTAATAAAAAATTTTGTACGTTCCTAAGTATAAATTTGGTTTTGAATTTGTGCTTAGTCTAACGCAGCGCAAACGGCCAATCGTTGTTGCCCTTAATTTACATAAAATTCGCACAAGGGAGTGTTGTGTGATCGCTCTGCGCAAGGGGCAACACTGCGGTACTGTCGTCTATTTAAAATGGATATAAATATTGATGATTTTTCTAATATCACCTACATTTGGAACAAAAAAATCCAAATATTTTTCGTGCACTGTCAATTTTTAATTCCCAAAGGTTTGAATTATACATATTCAATTTCTTGCGACATTGTCAGGAAAACAAACAAAAATTGGTACGTTACTGAATTCTTTTCTTGACAAATGTTATCCTGAAAACTTTAAACACAATATTAAAACTGACCACGAACAACAAAATCAAGCAAAAAAATGTTTCAGTAAAACCAAAAATGTCTCATAATACGTCAGTACCAGATCAAGCCAAAATATTAAAACGAAATGAGTTTCAGAGAATCCCAGTAACCCAAGATAACAAATTATTCGAAAATCTAAAATGTCCAGAACGGTTTGCGATTGTCGTGCAGTCGATGCTCCTTGGTTTTTTTTTTATCCAGTCACGGTTTCACGACGTGTCGGGAGAGCGAAGTCTTTCTAGCGACGTCTGAGCTGACGATGACGCTTCTTGGCCTCGCACGGCGTCTCCATCCTGAACGTCGTGTGAGGCTTGGAAGCGGCTCTGGCTGGCTGCTCGACCAGGTAGACGGTTTCCTTAGGAGACGAATAGCGAGGCGTCTGCGGCGCGTTGCACGGCATAGAAGTGGGCTGGCGCATGTACCGCGGCATCTCCGCCTCGCGCTCGCGTTCCGCCTTGCGTTGGGCCACCAGCTCCATGACCGCGATCTTCTGTTGGCGGGTGGCAAGGGCGCGGGCGGCTCTCTCGGCCTCTTCGTCGATGACGATGATCTGAGGAGGAGGACGGGCGTTGCAGGGCTTCTTGAGGAAGGCTTTTTTGGCCGTTCTCACATGGTGGACTTTTTTGAAGAAGGCCCAGTGCTTGTTATTCGCCTTGCAGGGACAGTTCGGCATGGTTGAAAAGATTGGTGGTGACGATTCTTGGCCTCAAACTGAGCGAAAAGGTTGAATTGACTGGGCCCGGATTTTATGAAATTAAATCAACTTTTGGTTCACTTTTTCCACTGGATAATATATTCGGAGATTTAAATACTTTTTGAGCGTGAGTATGCAGAAAATTTGTTTAAATTTGTTGAAAAGTTGTTTACGCAGAAAATTTCAGTTGTGCGAGAGAGATATCAAAAAGTGAAATGAATTCCCGAAATATTTTCTGTTAAAATTTGAATTTTGCGAACAAAATCACGAGTTCCCATTTTCATATCACGCGAGATTGTCGATGACACAGTATCTTAATAGCTACACGCGGTGCGCTGACATTGCTTTTCGCGCATGTAAGCATTTTGGGCGACCTTGGCGCCTTTCGTGCTGCTGTACGGATAGGTTGTGTTTGACTTGTGTGGTCAATCGTCGTCAATCAATCAATGGTTAGTCGGTCCTGGGACTAGTTTAACAGCAATGGGTTATGTCTCTCCATTCTCTCCTATTTTCTGCCTTTTCTTTCACTTCATGGTAGTATTTGGAGCTTGTGTTTTGGCATAACTGGGTAAACAAAGTCATTTCTTGATCTACCTGCTCTTCTCTTGCTTTGAATTCTCCCCTCTAAAACTCTAATTTGTGGTCGGTCCCCCATGACGCAAGACATGTCCTATCTATGCGATTACCTCATCTAAATCTAAATCTAAATATCTCATTCTTCTGATTTTTATTATTCTGAAAAAAATTTCTGTCTTCTCTCACTTTTGCCAGAACTGTCTCATTAGTCAGTCTGTCTATCCAGCTCACTCTTTCCATCATCCT